>CM024721.1:14289542-14536445 GCA_014182545.1 Eucalyptus globulus | reverse complement strand
CATTTGATAAAACCTTTTATGGATTAGCATCTATATCCATCAACTCTCAACCATGCATTTCCTGTATATGATGAGGTCATGCACGGTATTTTTCACCATATATTGCCTGATAAACACTAACACTGCAAGTATGTGCAGCTACACAAAGTTGCCAATATTCTTCCTCTTTTTCATGGTTTTCCCTTTCAGAAGAGTCATCCATAACTGATCAAAGTAACAAAATAGAATTAGAATAAGATATATAATGAATTATTTAAATCATTCATCAACAAATAAACACTTAAGTGATATATATGTATGCAAACTCCATTCGATAAAAAAACACCAATTGAAAACAAGTCTGATAATGTAGCATAAATATGTCTCACTAACTAATACAAATAAGTAGTGCAAATATATATTAAATTACAATAACATTACACGTGAAAAATATAAATAGCAAATATCCTAGTGAGCCCTACGTTGTGCAAACTTATACTTGAGCCACGTGACTTTTTCTTGATCATCATCTAAGTTCATAAAGATTTGCCTATTATCTTTCCTTTCTGAAAGATAATCTAGTGCAAAAAAAATATAACTCTTGATTTTGCTTTATCTCTCAGGTATAGCTTTCAACGTCTCCATGAGTTCCTTGTAAGGATCAACCTCTTTGGCATAACTTCTACTTTCAATAGCTGAACAAATCCTCTCCATTTGCGATGCTAGCTTATCAGCCGTACTTTTCTTTTTTGTTTCTTTCCTTGAGATTGTCTCACCGAACTCTGACGTTCTTTTTATCACTTGATGTTGGTCACTGCTCTTTCCACCCACATCGTCCTCTATATTATCATCAGTAAATCCTGCTCCTGTTGAACCACCAATGTCAAATTGTGTGGCGACAACATCCTCATCAATATGTAAGCCTTGTGCAGGATTCCATGTGATACTCCCAGTGGCAACAATATCTCCAAACATTTTATCCAATAAAACTTGAAGATCTAGATGTATGCATTTCATCCTACAAAGGTCTAACATTAGGATTTTCCCTATTGTAATAAACATTTTCATGAGTTTTATAGTAAAAAAAGATGAACTTAAAAAAATTTAATAAAAGAATGGAAAAAAACCTGAATTTTCATCTCCACCATTCATCACTTGCATCAATGGTATTCTTTTTTTGGATCCCATCCTAATCCAGTTTACTTAAGAACCAATGTCCTCAATCTTTTCCAATCTTCCTTCAGATTATCCCACTTACTCTTCATTTGACCTTTATCATACTTTTTGCCCCTTAGGTCCTCAAACTTTTTAATTATAACCGTCCATCCATCCCTTTTGTTGTTTGCAGAACAATTGCCATTGTCAATTTGTTCAACGCATAACTTACAAAATGTTTCAACATCTTCAGGGCTCCAAAATGCCTTTTCCTTTGATGAACTTGCCATCTACTAATAAATGCAATATAAACAAATGCAGGTGAGACATGTGGTGTGGACTTCATACTTAGTTCACCATTTAAGATAGCTTTCAATCACCAAATAGCAAGTAAAACCGACACCAAACATCAAGGAACATGAATATATAGCATAGATATGTTTTTTTGAAACCCCAGAAGAAAAATATAGAAATGGGACTAACCTTTTTGGCTCTAGAAGAAGAGATTGCTGTTCAGAATCCTGGATGAGCTTATCTCCACCTATTGAGCAGTGTATCTGTTTTTTTGAAAAGTAAGCAATTGAGTTCAAATTACAAGTATTCAGGCTAGCAATAACTACATAAAAGTAATAAAGATGATAAGGATCCATGGGAAAAAGAATATAAATATCCAAAAGAAGAAAAGCAATAAAGGTGATAAGGAAGATCAGAAGAGCATCAAACTCAATTGTGAAAACGGCATCATTAACTTCTAGGAAATCAAACAATTATAAGATACTGACACAACCAATGGGGATCAAATTGCAGAAATGCACAAAGCATGCATAGCAAATGACTAAGAACCAAAAGCATAATTAAGTTATCTAGGTAAGAAAACAAAAGGCAGTATTTAGTCAAATTACAAACCTCCCAAGAGCAAGCAGATTGCCAAAAGTGAATGTGATACCAAATTTGATTGGATGGAAGAAAAACAAGCATAGACTGCCAGGGGGCCAAAAAAATGATATTAGAACTAATAAGACATAGAAATACACAACACAGAAACAGAAATAAGAACTACTTTTTTATTCTCATGAACATCACATGTTTTAAATATCCAATCGGAAAACATATATACTTGGTGCCCGGTGCTTGGTCCAAGTCATGGATAGAAAAATCTATCTTTGTTCTTTTTCCTTGAGAATCCCTAACAATGTACAAAAATCCTGAGTAGTACGGGTTCAAGATATAATAACTTCTTTTCTCTGGTTTCTCCTTTTCCCTCTACTCACTATTTCTTCCATATGACATTGAAAGTTTGGACCTTTTAAATGACCCAATTAGTCCCACCAGGTCATAGCAGTCCCCCAAAAAGCCACCAAAACTATAAATTACCAACGTAGGATGCCCAAGAGGTTAGCTTGAGGGAATTGCCATAGTTGAAACTTGCCTATGACCAGGCTTCGGATGCACGGCCTCAACCGACTCTTTAACCTCGGGGATTTTCACATCAGCAAAAATATCTCGCAAGAGAGGCACCAAGTGGAACAACCAATCAGGGACGTAGGCTCTTCAGTCCTATATAATGATCCTCTAGGTAATTAAAGAATTCCCTAGCCTCAAATTCGTGAGCTCTCATGCAAAAGAATGTTCATTTGCCTTAAATCCTTCCCCCACCGCATCCCTCTCCCCATCCTCGCCATCCATATACGCCAACTTGGTTTGGCCATTTCAACGAACACATGGTAAGCAGCAAATCAGTAATTCCAGCGACCGTGAATGTCATGACAGACGGCAAAAGACAAAAAAAGGCAAACCTGAAGCACGGCATCTCCAGTTCCCAGCCACCGAAGCCCGGGCAAAAAAATGCACTCAATGACAGGGGAGGAGAGAAAAACCACGAGAAATGAAGGAGAAACCATACGGACCGTGAGAAACGCTGGATTTCTTCGGCGATTTGCGATACCAGGAGCTCTTTACCAGCCGCAGTCCAAGGCCTCCCTCCTTTCTCACCGGGAACACCGGGCTTCGGGAACGGGGGGGACAGAGGAGAGACGAACTGCAGAGGATGAGCAAAGAAAAGCGCAGTCAAGCGAAGACCTAGTCGAGCGAAAACCCTGTGAAATGAAGGAGAAACCATATGGACAGTGAGAAATGCCGGATTTCTTCGGCGATTTGCGGCACCGGGAGCTCTGCCGGCATCAGAAGTCCAAGACCTCCCTCCTTTCTCACCGAGAACAGGGCTTCGGGGAACCGTGGGGGGGGGAGGGAGAGACGAACTGTAGAGGGACGAGCAAAGAAAAGCGCAGTAGTCGAGCGAAGAGTGCCAGTCGAGCGAGAAGAGATGAGATTGGGGTTTTTTCGCAAGGAGAGAAACGTGATGGTCGGAAAGCGATGGAAGAGAGGAATGGCGATGAGATTAGTAGGGTTTTTTTTTTTTTAAAATGGGCAACGGTGGGTTTTCAAGAAAGTTTTGGGGTAGAATAGGAAAGTTAATATTTTCATTAATTGAAGCCTCCAAGATTCGAAATCTTTGAAATGCTCAAGGTTGGTGGAGACAGCCTTGAGCTTTCAGCATTCCCAAGGGGAAACTTTCACTTGAAAGCCCCTTGGGAATGGTTGCCAAACACCCCTCTTTAGGGTGAAAGGGCTTTGGGGCTTGGATGGGCTTTCTAAATGCCCATCCAAATGCACCCCATATCCCATTCAAGGTGTACCACTAACCGTGTCGAAGGGTGGAAACTGCACGTTAACTGCAAGGAGGCTACTGAACCGCTGGGGAGGAAGAGAAAATGGATGGATCCAACCCCCAATTCTGCTGGGTCTTTTATTTCTTGGATTATATTCCACATTCTTGAAGATTAAGGCTTTATCCTTCACCACTTTAATAAGATGTTTCTTGATTTTTTGTTTCCATTAAAAACACCAAATTGGGCTTTTTTTAATTTATTTATTCACTAAGACTTTCAATGCTTGAATTGTCAAGGTATGCCTAACCCTTGACAATTCCAACTTGAAACTTCATGGATGACTTGGTGGCTTATTAGGGTTAGTCACCAAAGCCCACTAAATTGACTTCTTCTCTACCTTAATGGGAGTCTCAACGAGCTGTCAGTTGTCTAATATCGGAGTTTTTGAGGATCAACCACCATAAGGGCATAATATTTTCTCTTTCTCAGTTGAGGAAAGCTTAGTACTTCATTTAGTTCTTGTACCTCCTTTAGCAGCTTCTAAAATTTCCAACGTGTTAAGTTCTGATTCCTTTAGCGGCTCTTTATAGCACACCAATGAAGATTTCTCATTCAAGCAGCTACTACCCCTCTTCTATTTTCTTTTATTTTCAATAACTATTAAGACTAAAGATGAGGAAGAATGAGTGTATGTTCGTTGTGCTACACTTGCCTCAAGCTACTTCTCACAAATAGACAGGATTGATTTCCTCGACACCTTAGGTTTAGGGGATGAAGGGGTCTTTGTCACCATATCCTCTTCCTCCTCAATAAAATCCTGTTTGCCATAAGAAATTTTTCCATACAAACTTAGTTCCTTCACCTCCGCTCGCAACTATTGCCCAAACTTTCCAGGTAAAAGGTCCTTAAGGCCTGAATCTTTATATGGTATCTTAGTACAAAAAGTGGCATAATGGCCAATTCTTCCACAAGAGTAGCAATAGTGCGGGAGTCTTTCATATTCAAACATTTTTCTTGCCCAAGTTAATAATGATTCTAGTCTTTAGAGGGGCAGCTAGATTCAGGTTAATTCTTGCTTTGCCTACCTTGTAATTACTATTTCCTTTTGATTCTAATTTTCCCTCCATCATTTTTCCAATTTTCAATGCCACATCCTTTACAATTTTGCGAGTAACTCGACCAAATGGGAGACCATAAAAATGTACCCAAAAAGCACAATGGGTAAACTCATAGCATAATTCAAGAGTATTTAGATGACATTGTTGTAACATTAACAAATTGCTGGAAAATAACCAGGGCCCTGAGTTTAAAACTCTCTGTTTATCAGCTTTGGAGGCAAATGAAAACAAGAAAAACTCTAGCTCTAATAAGGTACAGTCCACATTTTTAGTCTTCCAAGCTCTCTTCATAGTGTTAAGGAAAGCTTGAAAATTACCATTGGGCTTAGAAATAGTTTCATAAACAAAGTTAGCTTGCATTCTTGTAGTTTTTCTTCAAAAATTCCATCTTTCACATCAACAATATCATTTTCGAACCATAAATTGCCAAGACTTTTACACAAAGCCGCCATTCTTCTTTCATCATTATGCTCATTATCCATTTCGACTTCTCTTATACAGGCAATAAAGAGATAATCAATCTATAGCTACTTTTCGAGAAGATTAACGAAATAAAATTCCTTGAGGAGCATCTATGAAGCTGAGCCTTGGAGAATAGACTATTTGGCGTGGCAAAGGTATCTTGAATGGAGCTCTTACGCTGGTGTCGGTTTGCTAGAGTGAAGTGCCAAGTGAGGTGGTTAGAGATTGGAATAGTAATGATCAAAAAGTGAAGGGTGAAAGCATCATATGAGTGAAAGTTGATTTAGTTGTAATGGTTTTGTGGGTCTTCTTGGATCTGGGATGAAAACCCAGAATGGAGTGGCGAAACCCAAATGGGCGGAATGCCAATATAGATATTAGGGTTTTATGGGTATTCTTCAAACTAGGTTTTATGGAATGTCGAAAGATGGAGGATAGAAGGGATGGATGGGTGGAAGAGGTGGTTATGAGGGATTAACACATTGGATTGGGGGGGGATTTCGGGATTATTAGTGGAGAGGCAGCCATTTCTATACCGGAGGTAAATGATTCTACATAGATGGTAGAGAGGAGCTCCAATGGACGGAGAAGTAAGGAGTGAGCTCAAGTAATGATGAATAATCCTAAGGGTGAAATGATCATGTTAAAATCTAAAGGATAAACCAAGAAATTGAGAGTCTATGGCGGCAATAGGAGTTATGTTAGGGGATGAGATCAAGAATTAGCTGGCTTAAATGGGGGGATAGAAACATCATATATTTTCATGCTACTATCATCCAAAGAAGAAGTTGAACAGAATCACCATGCTGAAAAATTCAGAAGGGCAGTGGCTGAGAGGCGAGAAGGTTATAAAGAAAATAGTAGGAGAATACTTTAATGATCTGTTTAAATCAGGGGAGTGGACATAAATTTTCAGCCAATTTTAGATCAGATTCCAGGCTTAATTGATGTAGATATGAATCAACAACTGACACAGCCCGTCACAATGGATGAAATTACCGCTGCAGTATATCAATTAGGAGCTGTTAAAGCTCCCGGGCCCGACATGTTTAATGGTTTATTATTTCAACATCATTAGAAAAACTTAAATCAAGAAATTTTCAAGGAGGTGCAGCAGTTTTTTTGAAACAGGATACTGAAACCTTGAGCTTAACAGAATATCAATAACCCTCATTCCAGAAACCCAAAATCTAGAGAAGTTAGAACAATTTTGCCTTATAAGCCTATGTAATTTCATATACATAATCATCTCCAAGACGCTGACAAATAGGCTGAAACCTTTACTTTCCAACCTAATTGAAGTAGAACATAGTGCATATGTAGGATACCAGATTTGAGACAATATCTTGATGATACAAGAGGTGTTACATAGACTAAGAACACGAGAGAAGAAAAAAAAGGTTCCAAGCACTTTTAAAGTTAGACATGCAAAAAGCCTATAACCGAATATAATGTGACTTTCTCCGAAAGTGCCTAATTAAGATAGGTTTTCGTGGAAGGTGGGTTAACTAGGTGATGTAATGTGTTTCTACGGTATCTTACAGCATTAAAATTAACAAGGAGCCCATGCCTTATTTCAAACCCACCAGAGGAATTCGCTAAGGTGACCCATTATCTCCCTATCTCTTGATTCTAGTGGCCAACGTACTTTCTATCTTGATAAAGCAAGCAATTTCAGCAGGTACTATTCAAGAAATCAAATTGAGTCATAACTGCCATACTCTGTCACATCTTTTATTCACGGATGACTCCATTTTTTCATACATGAAACTATAATGGAATGTCATAATCTAGTGGTTATTCTTCATCAATATTGCTTTGCTTCTGGTCAGGCTATTAACCTAAACAGATATGGGATATATTTTAGCAATGGCTGCCTAGAAAGTTTGAAGAGGAATATGACTTTTGAGTTATGAGCTAGGTAGCACTGACACAGACACGTGACACGCGATACGACATAACACGACATGCCGACATGTCAGTTATCAAAAAGTAAAAAATTCCAACACGTTTCGACACGTTAAATATTAAATAAATATTTTTATATATAAATGCATAAATAACTAAATAATAATAATAATAATAATAATAATAATAATAATAATAATAATAATAATAATAATAGCCTAGAATTTTTTTTGTTTGGTATTTGAGAACCGCCGTACAACGTAAACTCGGGAGCACTAGCGTGAGAACCCACCTCCACGGCCTCCACTTAAGTCGCGCAACGTGACAAGTTGGGGGGAATCGAACTCTGGCCAGTGGTGTGGCCAACATACACCCGAACCAACTCGCCTGTTACGGGGTGGGTAAAAGAATTATTAATTATTATAGTTTAACCCATGCAGGTCCCGATTTTGCGACCTTCGCGTTATCAGCATGACGCTCTAACCAACTGAGCTAATAGGCCAACACAAAAGAGTCTAGAATTAATCTATACTAAAAACATCAATTCTACATTTGTTAATATTATTCATTCTTTTAATTTGACAAATTCAACTACATTTTATTATAATAATCCATAAAACTTGAAGGAAAAAAAAACAAGTAATCTACATTCACTATTAAATTTAAAATTCAACAATAAGCAAAAAAACAATCAACATTCCATCAAGTAGTATAACAAAAAGTCATTCATCCACATTATCCACTTCTTCTGAAAAAAAGAAATAGACTCATCTTCAGCTCATCAAGTGAAAGATTTGCAACTTCAAGCACCCCAACATTTTCAAACGAGTCAAATGCATCTCCGCAAATATCTCACATATTAGTCTCTTCTTCTGTGTATTGTGGGCGTTTTCTTGATAGAAGACGAATATTTCTATGAATAAAAATCAAATATTCTGCACGTTTTGGGGTCATTTTATTTCTTCTTATCGAGTGCACAAATGAATAAGTACTCAAATTTCTCTTACTACATGATGAAGAAGAAGATTGTGCAAGAAGTTTTAAGGCTATGCTTTGAAGTATAGGTGCACATGCACCATGATTAACCCACTAAGTCTTATTGAATGGAATCAAAAACTCTAAAATCCCCATTTTTACTCACAAAATCTACATACTCCAAATTCACATTGTTGTGCTTATCCAAGTTAGGAAAGTATTTCTTGAAGCATTTAAGCTTTTCTTGGTTGGTCTTCTTATTCTTGTATAGAGAAATTCGAGTAGGATCTTCATTAAGCCATTGATCACTATAGCATCTTTATTTAATAAAATAAAATAAAATTAGAAAACAATAATAAATAAAGTATTATATTATTATGTTAAAGAAAGAATAATTACTAAAGTAATAATCTAATATAATTTTAGAACTTACTTAGGATTTAAAGCATGTACCAAGTAATGAAGTGGAGTGTTGTTCTTTGTCCAACAATTTATAAGAATTGTGTGAACCACCTCATAAAATGTGGACTTCTCATCTAGCCTCTTCACTTCATATGTATATATAGCTTTTTTTTTTTTTTTTTTCGATCATCGAACCCCACATATCATAAACTAAGTGAAGACAAGGCTTATCGGTGTCACAAATTTTAAGCATATCATAAATAGGAGCCGTGAAAGAAAGTATATAATTAATCAAATCCCACAAAAAATCATCCAACACCTTCTCCTTGACAAAATTAGCTTTCTTTTTTATTAACATCTCGATAGATATTCCATTTGTCACAAATTATCATGTTTTGAAGATCACTTTTTATTAACTTGAACCTCTTAAGCTTCACAATCATCGAAGCAAAACGTGTATCCGCTACTAAAAGCAACTTCAAGCTAACAAACTCATTATTTATTATTAATCTCATATAATGATTTATGATGAAATGTTTGATTTGCATAATTTCCTTAACAATATTTGAAATCCAACTACATTTCTCATAAACTATTTGATTGCTCTCCATATTTTTTGTGGCATAAATGTTCTTCAAAGCTAGATGAATGGTGTGCACCATACAAGGCGTCCACATAATGGATAGAAATTCTTGCTCAATGAGTTGTCCCACGCCCTTACAATTTGAAGCATTATCCGTAATTACTTGGACCATATTCTTATGCCCAATTTCATTGATAACTCCTTTCAGCAAGTTAAAAATGAAATGCATATATTTTGTTTCTCCTAGCAATCAACCATTTTTATAAACATTGATTCTCCATCTGATACCGCCATGAAATTAATAAGCGGTCTTCTTTGTGAGTCGATCCATCCATCACTCACAATACTTACACCATTCTCCTTCCACATGATTTTGATAGGTACACACAATCAATCAATATTTGTCTTCTCTTTTTACAACAAAGTGGTCCTCAACAAACTATATTTCAGTGGTACATAACCCGTAATATTATGATTAGCGGTATAAGTGAAAGCGAATTGAAAATAATGATTCCTTGTTAGGTTAAACGGCAAGCTCACCGAAAAAAATATCCTAACAATCTCACAATCTAGATGTTCCTGTTGAGTCATATTAAATGCATTTTCAAGTGTTTTTCCACTCCCACTTCCACCTTTCCTTTTTTTGAAGTTAAATGATAAATCTATTCCGTCACCACCACTACCACTAAGTGAATAACTAGCAAGAGAGAAAGGTACATTTTTAGGTGCAATGCTCATTAATTTAGTATTAACCTCTTCCTCTAATCTTTCCATTTCCAAAAGATATTTTTTTTTCTACTTTTGTGCACTTTCCAATTCCTTTTCCACTTATCATCACCAAATGGCTCCTCACTCTTGTGTATGAACTCTTAAAATCTTTTTAACAAAAGTTACATATCCAAGACAAATTTTCCCTTGTATTAGTATGATTAACTAACTTAGTAACATACATTCATAATGGTTGTTTTACAACTTCATTGCTAGAGGTAGGTGATTGCGTGCTTGAAGTACTACTAGACATGTTTAAACTTGAAGACATTCTACACAAAAAATAAGAATAAATAAATAAACATGTTATTATCAATTGCTATAAGGTTTCTTAATTAATGTTAATTAAGGAAGATTGGATACCAATCAGAAGCACGTTGCGGGAAGTAGTAAGCAGCAGTAGACAGTAATAAAATAGCGACAGACAACAATGAATCACAATAAATGACAACAAGTAGCAATAGACAACATCAATACAACATCTATACATCAATAAATGGCAGAGAACAACAACAAATGGCAGAGAATAGCAGCGAACATCAGCAACCAAATTTCCATAATCAATTCCTGACCATCACACATACACGACCAAAGCCATTATGAGTATTCACAATACAAAAGTGGAAATGAAATAAAAATAGAGGGAAATCATAGTAAAATCGATATGCCCTTCTGGTTTTCAATTTCGATGCCACATACTGGAGGTGATGTTAATCATTCAGGAGTTTGTTTGCAGAAATACACTAATTTTTCCAAAGTTTTATTCCCAAAAACAATTCAGTAGAGAATACTAATGTGAAATAACTTTATTATCAGTTCGGTGTGAAGATTAATAATTCTTACATTAATAATTTGTACCAAAACATATATGCTGACATGAATTTAGGTGAATAAGTATAGGGTTTGCTGAAAAATGAGTAGATTATCAATTTGGTGTGCACATTAATAATTCCTACATTAATAACTTTACCTGGTGATTGCTGATTTTTTCTCGGATCAATAATAATGAGTAGACGAGGCTCACAAAATGAGGTATGGAGCTAATTAGTGAATGTTCTTGGAGTGTGCCTTCTAGCAATTGTTTGAGCGCCCATGTATTGGGCAAACTTCAAAATGGCCCTTTGACCATATGGTTGAGCAGACTGAACAATGATATCTTGCGAGTTCTCAATCGCCACAATAACTCTAGCTGCCAACTGAAGTTTCTCCCAAGTTTTAACAACATTGATAATGTATATACCTGAGAACCCGAGAGTGAGATAATCGCTAAAAATAATGAAAAGCCTATTCTCCAAGCATATCGAAAAACAATTACTATTCACATTGCAAGTGAACTCTTGTACATGAATCTGTCTAAAGCATATCATTGCATAATCTGGGGAAAAAAATCTCCAGCAAGCCGATTTTCGACAAAGCATGATACGACAAAATGTTGTGCTATGAAAGAACTGGAGCTCTAATTTCAACATCAAAAAACATAGCCAACAACTGACCTCCATTGTTTTATTCAATTTTAGAACTTTCAAGTTGAGAAATACATAACAAAACATGTCGAATTTGCACCCAACGATCGAGGGTGCATAATGGGATGGGAATGTCCAATTTTTTTTTTTTTTTTGGTGGGGGACTCAGGCAAGCCGATTCTCGACAAAGCACGATGCTACATAACGTCTTGCTATGAAAGAATTGGAGCTCCAATTTTTCGACATCAATAAGCGTAGCCAACAATGAGCTCCCATTTGTTTCATTCAATTTTGGAACTTTTAAGTTGAAAAGTATCTAACAAAACATTCACCAATCCCCCTTTCCCCAAACTAACTCTAGGGTTTGCCGAAAAATCCCAAATCGCATTATCAAGAAATCCAAGATGCTAACCTAAGATGAACAAAAAGATGAAATTGCAAGATGAAGAAGAGCAATGCGGCAACGCCTGTGAGAGGCAGAGGCGACGGCTCGATGCTTGCGAGAGACGAAGGCGGGGTCGGAGGCAATTGTGGTGATGGGTGGAGCTGAGGCACGGGGGATTACGGCGAGTTGGCGATTGGTGGGGTGGGTTGCACGACTGGCAAAGCAACACTGGTGACACTTACGGCGAAAGAAGAGAATAGAGTGCTTAGGTGTGTGCGACTAAAGAGAAGAGTCCAGAACCACGCTTGTGCGACTGAAGTTTTAGCTTTATTATTTTATTATTTTTTTCATATATTTATATTTAGATCCTAGAAGTTTTGAAAATTTGTAAAAAAAACCTTGTGCGTGTTAGGGTCACGTGTAAGAATTTTCAACTCGCGTGTTGGAGACAGTTGACCACGTGTCGGACACGACACGAAGGGTCCCAGAGAGTGTCCGTGCTTCTTAGGTTACGAGTTGCTATAGTTGACAAAACAGGAAAATATCTTGGCATTCCATCGGATTGGGGGGATAGAAGAAAAAGCTGTTTTCTTGGATTCTTGCCAGAGTCAATATGAAATTGGAGAGCTGGAAAGAAAACTTACTGTCAAAATATGGGAAAGAAATATTGATAAAGGTTGTGGTGCAGGCTATTCCTCAATACACCATGTCCATTTTCAAAATTCCACTTTCAATTTGTAAAGCTATCAAGAGGAAAATTGCTAATTTTTGGTGGAGAACTAGTAACAAAACAACTGGTTTGCACTAGAAAAAAATGGGACAGTTTAAAGCTTAGAAAGGAGGAAGGAGGCCTTGGATTCAAATATTTAGGGGTATATTATAAAGCTATGCTAGGGAAACAAGCTTGAAAATTAGCTCAACAGTCAAATACGCTTTATGGTCAAATTATGAAATGATTATACTTCTCACAAGGGGATTTTTTGAATGCTGGAAGAGATATCGGTCTTCGTGGGGTTGGCAAAGTCTCATAACGGGGAGAGATGTTATATCTCCCAAAATCATGTGGGCGGTTGGGAATGGAAAGAAAATCTCCATTAGAAATAATAGATGGCTAAAGAAAGGTCCGCTTGGTGGTCCGGCAACAAGGAATGAGCCAATTAAAGTGGCTAAATTGATAGACATCGAGGAGGGAAGATGGAATGAAGCCTTAATTGAGACTCTATTTGATGAACAAGCAGTAACAAAAATCCTTACCATTCTTATAGGTTTACCAACTACAGAGGATAAATTAGTTTGGGCTGACAACAAATCACGGAAATACATAGTTAAAAGTGGATACTTCAACTACAGGAGCCTTACAACTAGTGCTCTCACTACAAGAGCATCATCCTTCTATTAGGCTAAACCATATTTGTGGAAATACATTTGGAAAGTAGGAATAACCCTCAAAATTAAAATCTTTCTATGGAAAGCATATCATAATGTCCTGCCTACTTTGGAGAACTTAAATAGAAGGAATATCGTACTTGTACCGGTTTATACGCAATGCAAACGGGAACTTGAGAGGATTGAACACACCCTGCTACTTGTCCTTAGACATTACTACTATGGCATCAACATCCTTTGCAAATTTGTATCAAAAGAACGGGTCTTACTCGGTTTGATGAGGGGTAATTAATTTAAGGGAGGATCCACGAACCTCGTCTCAGTTTGACCTCGTAGTGATGACCCTATGGTGTATTTGGAAGGATCGAAACAATGCAATCTTTTGGAAAATGCCCCTAAATCTGCAGCAAACTTTAGACAGAGTAATAGTCCATAATGACAGCTTTTAGACTTGGAATGGAAACAAAAATAGAGCAAGCAAAATAGTAGAACATACCCACAAGTGGCAAAAATTGAGATATGGTGTTTTGAAGATTAATGTCGATGTTTCTTTCTTTCCTGAATATGATGATCCATCCCAAGCCAAGAGCAATACAGAGGCGGACAGAGGAGGGTTTCGAGCGGCTGTTCCCTTCGTGCAAGACCCTGAAATCCCACCACGAACCGAGACGAATAGGGTGAAAATAGAAGTTGAGCTACAACCGTAACAATGGCTAATGGTGGAGGAACTCCAGCAGTCATCTCTTTAGCTTGAACCTTTGTTACTTCGACCCGACTCAAGCCTAACAGGGAACTGAACAAAGGAGATCTAACGTCGAGGAGTGAGACGAACAGAACAAAATCTTCAAAGAAGGCCTCATTTGTCTGAGATCTTGCAGATCTACCCCTCACTGAGCTGAGCATTGACGCGAATAGTGGAGGCTCTCGACCAGATGCAGATCTACCCCTCACTGAGCCAAGCACAGATGATGTGAATAGTGGAGACTCTCGACCATAGGCTTTGCTTAATGGAGACTCGAACGAATGACTCTAAGTTGAGAAGAATAGAAGACGAATCGTGCGGCCATAGCATGTGTTGTCCGAGATGTGTCCAGGAGGATGCTTGATAGCTTCTCCAAAGTAATTGCAATGAGCTCATCCCAACAAGCAGAAGCTGTGGTGTTGGTTGAAACCCTAAGCTTTCTTCTTCCCAGATCTATAGAGACTTTGGAGCTTGAATCTAACTATAGTGTACTTGTTGTAGGAGAAATCTTCTTGAAGTGTTTTGAAGTTGACAAAACGTTTCTATCAGTCTAGTCTGAAGGCTTGCAGACTCTGCTATTTAAAGTCTGAAGACCTCCAGACAGCCAGACTCAAGACTCAAAGTCTATCATCATTGACAGTCTCTAATCCGTTGAAGAAAGGTTATCCGCTGGATGTTTCGTTAAGGATTTAACCTTATCAAGCGGAGAAGATCTTGTGGTGGAGAAGACATAACGGAGTCCTTTGATTGATCGAAGATTGACTCGATAATTGAAGATCCGGTGATTGCCTAAATATTATTGGAAGGTTACGCTTATGGAAACCGAGATCCCGATTGTATGGGCGAACAAGATTGATGGGCTATCAACACGTTCCTTTAATAGCTTGAACAATCTTCCTAATTGATTCCGTCCAACGGGTAGATTGGAGGAATTCCTTTGGTAAGTGCCAACGGGTATGATGGCATAAATGAGTATATAAGGAAGACTGTCTTAGTTGTTCAAGGTGTGCGCGATAGAAGAATTCCAAAGTCTGAAGCTCCTTTTTGTTTAGACAATTCCTTTGAGCGAATACTTGTATACAAAGAGAGTCTATATTTGTGAGAAATCTTGAGGAGGTGTGGTAGAACATCTACACTTTGTGGAATCAAGGCAAAGGCGTACGTAACTTCTCTTTTGTTCATAGTGGAATCAGCCAATAGGCTGTCGGTGAAAGAAGAGTAGACGTAGGCTTGATATAAGCCGAACCACTATAAACCGCGTGTTCAATTTTCTCTTCTCTCAGTCTTACTTTGATTATCATTTCCTTCAACTGTCTAGTATTGTGCAATTGTTGAAGAAAAATCTTTTATATACCTATTCACCCCCCTCTAGGTACTCATACTAGCAATATCAATTGGTATCGAGCACGTGTACTTACTTTATTTGAAGTGTTTTACTTCGTAGTAAAAGATTCATGGCTAGTATGCTAGCACCGGGGCGATGGAAGGGCAAAGCAATACCCGAGACCACCCTACTTTGATGGAAAGGATTACAACATCTGGAAGAACAATATGAAAGCTTTCCTACGATCAAAGGATCCTCTGGAATGGGATGTTGTAGAAAAGGAATTACTCCTACTTTGCGCATCGAGTCTCGAAAGAGGAAAAGAAGCTGATGAAACCGGCGGAATGTCTCGGGAAGAAATAATCAAGAGACAAGTACTCGATGCAAAAGCAATTTACTCCTTATATTGTGGTTTATCACCAACTGAATATAATAGAATATCTTCTTGTGGTACAGCAAAAGAAGTTTGGGACATATTGCATATCACCTATGAAGGAGCAGTCGAGTGAAGGAAACAAGAATCAACATTCTTCTCGGTCAATACTGAAGCCTTGAGAATGAAACCAAGAGAATCTATATCGACATGTTTAGTCGTTTTACAGATATTGTGAATGGTCTTGAAAATCAAGGTCAACCAACTTCTGATCCCATGAAGGTAAACAAGCTACTGCGTGGACTCTCCAGGGATTGGAATCACATAAAGACTTCGATAAGAGAGACGCAAAGAATTATGCCACTATACGTCGACGAGCTAATTTGAACTCTTCAGTCTTATGAAGTGGAACGGATCAATGAAGATGAAGATCCAAAAGGTAAGAAATCCATTGCATTAAAATCAAATGATGATTCGATGATCTGATTCGAAGATGATATGGACGATGAGGAGCTTGCTCTCATGATAAGAAGATTGAAAACTGAATAGAAAAGGAAGAAGGTTCAACTCAAAGAAACAAAGCTTTCAAAGACAGCGAGACCAAGTCTGTTGATGATGAGGAACCAAACAAAAAGACGTATACGCTTTGAATGTAAGAAAAAGGGACACATCGGACCAACTGCCCTCTTACGAAGAAGAAGAGAGGAAAAGCTGAAAAATTTCGAAAAGCTCTCAAAGCCAAAACCCTGAGTGATACTGAGTGTGAAGAAAGTGATAATGAATATGTCAATCTATGTCCGATGGCACACGATCGAGACTCCACTGGATTAGACTCGAGATAGTGAATTTGAGGCAAGTAATTTTAAAATTCCTGTCAAAGTTTCTAAATACATTGATGAACTATGTTTTAGTCTTAAGACTTCTCAAAAAGAATTTCCGAACTGAAAAGGAAAACTCGGTTCTAAAACAAAAAAGGAAAATGTTTTAGTAGAAAGAGTTAAAAGTCTAAACTTGACTGTTTCTAATCTTAAAGAAAATGAAGATAATCTTTTAAAAGAAAATGCTTTTTTAAAAACAGACTTATCAAATATATCAAAGAAATTTTCTATAGGGTCTGAAAAACTTGAGAAAATTCTTTCAGCTCAAAGACCTTACTTCAATAAGTCCGGTCTAGGTATGTCAAAAGAAACAATTCCCTTGATTGATTTTCCTAAAGTAAAAGAAAGAATTAAGAAAAGACTCTCGAGAGGTTTACAAAAATCACTTCAAGAAAGTTTTGTAAAATCTGTAGGTAGAAATGCTCTAAGATGTTCTAAATGGAATAGTCCAGATCACTTTGAAAAAGAGTGTCCTATGGTTTGGAAACCTGTTAAGAAAATATGGGCTAATACCGCTTATGTTACTAACACCAAAGGACCCAAGAAAGTTTGGGTACCAAAGAAAGCTTGAGACTCTTTTTAAATGCAGGTCACCGTCAAGAAAAGGTAAAGTGGTATCTTGACAGTGGATGCTCAAGACACATGACGGGGAGACTCAAATTGTTTTATAAAGCTTGCTCAAGTAAATGGTGGAAAAGTTTCATTTGGAGGAAACAACAAAGGAAGTATTGTGGGATTTGGGGCGTGAAAATTGGAAATCTCACAATAAGTAATGTTTCCTTAGTGGAAGGACTCAATTACAATCTTCTCAGCATTAGTCAATTGTGTGATACTGGTTTCAAGATCTTCTTTCAAGAAGGAATATGTTCTGGAATAAGTAAAGACTCTACTCAGTCTTTCATGGGTCGTAGACATGGAAACATCTATCTTCGGATGTGAAACCAAATGAATCGCAATGTTTTATCTCAATTCAAGATGAAGCAAGCTTATGGCACAGAAAGCTTGGTCATGTCAACATGAAGCAATTAGCCAAAATCTCATCAAAGCAGCTTGTTCGAGGATTACCCAAATTACCTTATCAAAAGACTGATCCTTGCACTCCATGTATTATGGGAAAGCAGGTAAGAAATTCATTTAAGCCAATAAATCATGTCTCTACTAATCATGTATTACGTTCTGCATATGGATCTCTTCGGACCAACCAAAACACAGTATTGGAGGTAAGAAATATTGCCTAGTAATTGTGAACGATTACTCCCGTTTTACTTGGGTATATTTCCTTGCAAGTAAGTCCGAAACCTTCTCGTATTTTGAAAAGTTTGCTAAAAAGGTTGAAAATGAAAAATGATGTGTTATCTCAAGTATAAGAACAGATCATGGAGATGAATTTGAAAATCAAGATTTTACAAAATTTTGTGATGAATCTGGCTTTAATCATGTGTTCTCCTCTCCATATACTCATCAGCAAAATGGAGTTGTGGAAAGAAAGAACAGATCTCTTCAAGAAATGGCTAGAACTCTTTTAATTGAAAGCAAGATTTCTTCACGATTTTGGCTGAAGCTGTTTCAACAACATGCTATATCATCAATAGAGTCTTCTTAAGACCTATTCTAGAGAAACCCCTTATGAGTTGTTCAAAGATAAGAAGGCTATTGTTTCATACTTTCATGTATTCGGTTGCAAATGTTTTATATTGAAAAATGCAAAAGATCGAGTTGGTAAGTTTGAAGAAAGATCGGATGAAGGTATCTTCCTTGGATATTCTACATCAAGCAAAGCCTTCGAGTCTATAACAAGAAGAGCTAGTCTGTGGAGGAGTCAATGAATGTCAAATTTCAAGACTCAACGCAAGATGAATCAAGTCGACTCATCAAGAAGAGTCCGAACCGGCCTCCAGACCTTCCAAAGCTTACAACTCAAGAAGAATCTCAGACTCTGGAAAACCAGCATCAGGATGTTCGTGAAGATCCAATCAAAGAGAGAGATCATCAACTAGACAAATCAACAAGTAACTAGAAGCATAAGTCCAGGTCATCCCAAAGATCTTATAATCGGCGAAATTAATGAAGGAATTCGCACCAGATCAAAAAAGGCGAGAAGAGTCTAGTCTTGTGGCTCTCGTTTCTGAAATTGAACCAAAAGCATAGAAGAAGCTTTATCCGATGAAAGCTGGATTGAAGCTATGCAAGAAGAGCTCGACAGTTCAGCATTAATGATGCGGGAATTGACATCCAAACCAAAAGGTAAAACCGTTATTGGAGCTAAATGGGTGTTCGAAACAAGATGAATGAGAAAGGAAAAGTCGTACGAAACAAAGCAAGACTCGTGGCCAAAGGGATATACGCAAGAAGAAGGAATAGACTATGATAAGACTTACGCTCAAGAGTAGCAAGGTTAGAAGCTATTCGGCGTTACTTGCGTTTGCTTGTTATAAGAATTTCAGGTTATTCCAAATGGACGTCAAAAGCGCCTTCCTAAATGGATTTATCCATGAAGAAGTTTATGTGGAACAACCACCAGGGTTTGAAGACCCAAAGAAGCCAGACTCAGTCTTCAGATTGAAAAAGGCTTTGTATGGTTTAAAGCAAGCACCTCGAGCTTGGTACGACATATTAAGTAAGTTTTTAATACAAAATGGTTTTGTCAAAGGTAAAGTAGATACGGCTTTATTTTTCAAAAAGGAAAACAAAAGTTTCTTACTTGTTCAAATATATGTGGATGACATTATTTTCGGATCCTCTAATGAAAATCTGTGCAAGAAATTTTCTAAGTCTTTGCAGGATGAATTTGAAATGAGTATGATGGGAGAGTTAACATTCTTTCTTGGTCTTCAAGTAAAACAATTGAAGGAATGAACTTTTATTTATCAAGAAAAATATGTTAATGATCTTGTCAAAAGGTTTGGACTGGAAAAGTGCAAAAAGACCGACATACCAATGTCAAGTTCTTTGAAGATAGACAAAGATGAAGATGGGAAGAAAGTTGAACAAAAGTTGTACAGGAGCATCATTGGTTCACTCCTTTATCTTTTACGCTTTCTAGACCGATATCTTGTTGAGTGTTTGCATCTCGTGCTAGGTTTCAATCAGATCCTAGAGAATCCCATCTCAGTGCTGCGAAACGCATCATTAAATGCGTTGCTTCATCATCAAGCATAGGTCTTTGGTATCTTAAGAAGGGAGACTTTAATCTTCTGGGATATTTAGACGCAGATCTGGCCAGTTGCAGAGTTGATAGAAAAAGCACTTCGGGAACCTGCCAGTTGCTTGGAAACAGGATAGTGTCTTGGTTTTCAAGGAAACAAAGCACTATGTCCCTTTCAACAACAGAAGCAGAGTATGTAGTCCTTGGAAGCTGCTGTTCGCAAATTCTATGGATAAAACAGCAACTAAGAGACTTTGAAATTGAAGACTCATGCACGGAGATTAATTGCGACAACACCAGCTTATCAACCTCACAAAAATCCAATTCTCCACTCAAGAGCAAAGCATATAGAGATTCGACATCACTTTATTAGAGACCATGTTCAAAATGGAGATGTTTCAATTCAATTTGTTGACTCAAAGAATCAACGGCGGATATATTCACAAAGCCTTTGGAGAAAAATCAATTTGAGTCTATATGTTCCGGACTCAACATTTTGAGGTATGAGGATATCAAAGTCTAAAGACTTTCAAACTCGACTTTCAAGACTTTATCCGAAAGACAGTCTTGGTACGTCCGTCGACCGTAAGTCTTTCTCTCTTGAATCTCATCTTAAAAAGGTACGATCGTTAGACTGTGTTTAAATTGTTGCTATATTTAATTGACGTAAATATTGCATCGTTTCATTTTCAAAAAGGAAGTTATTTTTGAAATGGCTATTTTTGCGGAAAAAGACAGTTATTTTGAAAAGGCATTTTTTTTTATTTCCTTTGTGACGGTTCGTTTATCCCTCTTTTTAACCGATCGTGCACTGTCGATTCCTCTTCACTTTTCTCTCAAAAACCCTAGAAAGCATCGATCCTCCATTCCCGTTTTCTTCTTCGTTTAATCCTCAAAAGTTGTCATCTTTCCGGGAAAGTCAAGCTAGGAATCTTCCAAAACCGAGAAAGATGTCATCTTCAAGAAAGTCTTCAAGAATCGCAAACAGGGGACCACGGCGGATGAGTGAGGGGCCTACGCACTTCGATCTTCAAGAAGAAGTGACCGTAACAGCAAGCGAGCCCACAACATTCTCAAGAGCGTCATTCTCCTCCATCTAGTCCTAAAGGAGTTGATCAACAACAATAGGAAGAAATCATCGAGGAAGGCACTCGTAAGAGTTCAAAAGCCCGCTTATATTTACCGGTTATATCGTGCCTTAAAAGGAATTCGTACTCCTTTGAACTACATTGACGAAGTTTCTTAAAGACAAAGGACATGGGAACGAATATATCTTTTCGCGAAAAATGGAAAGTTTGGGAATTGCTCGAAAATGGGTATTGAGGAAACCTTGCAAATATCCCAAGTGATCCTCGTGGATCTGGGGCCGAATCCCGAGATGGGAATGATGATGACAAATTATACAAGTCAATTTCAACCAAAAATGGGTGTTGTGGTTGAAAATCAAGGAAAAATGGGAGATTTGTTCGGATCGAAGGAGCAAAAGGATTCGTACTCGAAATTGCTGAAGCGTGGGGTAATAAACTCTAGGAGTGTGGATTTTGATTTTCTGGATCTTTGTGAATATGAACTTGAGGGAAAAGTTCAGTTATCTTCAACTTGAAAAGTTACGCTCGACTCTCCCTGAGAGGCCATCCCGAATTAACCGCATATTTCTATTCAAATCTAAGCTTTTGGATGCGAATAGATTCTCTTTCTGCGTTAAAGACCAAGACTATGTTGTGGATATGAATATGATGGCAGATGTGTTAGAAGTTGAAAGAGGAAGATATCAACCAATCAAAGTTTCCATTGCTCAGCCACACTTGAAGCGGTGAAGGACAGGAGAACGGATGAAAAGATCACCTACTTAAGGATGGGTGCATTCAACATCTTGCTTCACAAGATTGTGATTAATTACCTCCGACCGAAATCAACTTCCAAGACGATGTTTCAAGTTCAGAGGCCAAGCGATGTATGCCATTCTCTTTGGAAAAGGTTTTCTCTCCCTCACACTGTGATGTTTCACATGTATAGAGCAATGATGAAGGACAGATGTCAACTCCCTTACCCAAGCCTTGTTACGAAGTTATTCGGACATCGAATATTCAGCCTCCACAAATCTTTTGTGTTCGACCATGCGATCATATGGTGGTAGGACTAAAAATGGTGACCAAAATGCGTCTGAAAGAACGAGCAAGGAGTCGGAGAAATTCAAGGAGAAGACTCCGCAAAATCTCATCAAATCTCTTTAACGCAGCTAAAAGAAAAGGGAAGGAGCCCATGGTTGCTCCATCCAAGAGAAGAAGAGCTCTCCTCGTTGAGGATGAAGATGATGAGGAAGACATCACCATCTCTCGCATTGGCTTTGAAGAATTTAAGCGTCATGTTCCACAGAAAGAATCGGAACAAATGACGAAAGAAGCAGGAGAGGAGAAGGAAGAAGAAGAAATAGAAGCTGAAAAAGAAACGAGAGGAGGAAAGACCAGAAGAAGAAAGAAGAGAAGAAGGAGAACCTCGAGGAACACTCTTCTCCACCGTAGGCATGGAAACGGGGGAGATCGGGAGAAAGGAGTGAAGTCTTCATGTCCGATGCAAGTGAAGGAGTCGGTCGCTCACCAGCAGACCCGGAGGATGTTTATGCATCTCGGTTTCCGAAGAAGGTCATGAAGTTTCATCGCCAAACCTGCGAGATTTATGCCTGATCTACCATCGTCGCATTTACTCCATCGGATCGAGCCAAGAAGCAAGTACTGGGACCGATAATGGAGCAGATTTTCGCAGAATCATGGATATTCTCTTGGAGATGCGAGGTCAAATTTATGCCTTGGGATGCGAAGTTCAAAGAATCAGGCTTCTTCCTGTTCATTGAATGATAAAATGTAAGCCCTCTCTGTTCAGAATCAGACCAATGCCAAGAGTGAGGAGATTGCACAACTAAAGGAAGACATTAAAAGGCTGGAAGGCATCGTTCAGTCTATGGAAGATTTCCAGCTTGTCCGCGTTCCCAAGCAATCTTGACTTCATCTCATCCTTTTTAATGATGACAAAAAGGGGGAGAGATGCAAGATTTGAACAAAAACTTTTCATTCATTAATCTTTTAATTGTTTGTTGGATTGTTTTGTGGTTTGAACTCTGTTTGACTTTGTTTTGTGTCTAGATGAGAACTGAACTAGACTTGGACTTGACTGCGTTTTCTATTAACTAATATTGATATCTTATGAATGGCTTCATCATATACTGAACTAACCTATTTTCGTGGTTGCAGATTCTAGTGTTATCCCGTTAGCCATTTATCTCTATAAGATATGCATATGTGTTTGATAAATGTTTTGCGTGTCAAAGATATCCAAATCTGCAGGAAAGTTTTGTCACCATAAAAAAGGGGAGATTGTTGGAGAAATCTTCTTGAAATGTTTTGAAGTTGACAAAATGTTTCTATCGATCTAGTCTCGAAGGCTTGCAGACTCGCTATTTAAAGTCCGAAGACCTCAGGACAGTGGGACCGATAAGCTAAACTAGGAAGTACAATCCCTAGGTGGATCGGGCCAAGGAGCTGAAGAGTAAATTTTCGGGCCTCTCCATAGCCCATTGTAGGCGGGACTCGAACAAGATCGCAGATTGGTTAGCCAAATCACAACGGTTAAACGTTTTACTTAAGAATTGGATCACCCACCCTCCCCTCTACTCTCTTTAATATGTTATGTTATGATGCTCTTAATGTATTTTCACTTAACTTCGTTAAGTAATGATTATCACGCGTAGTTTTGACAAAAAAAAAAAGGACAGTGCATGAACTAGGCCCATGATGACACTCAAAAGCTTTGTCCATAGAAGAGAGTATGAGTTTGGCCCAAAGGGCCCTAGCCTCCACTCCACTACTTGGGCCTAACTCCGATCGATCATGCAAGTTGACTTGAAGGTTTTTTTTTTCTTGGTTGAAAAGACGACTCGTTTCATTCATCCAATGATAATACGCAGCAAACAATGAAAGCAAAATTCAAAACATAAAAGGTCCTAAAGGGGTTGGGGGGCTTGGGAAGCCATTTAGAGGGAAGTATCCCATTTTGATGGACTTTAGCTATCCAATTTGCAACTTGATTGGTTTTACATGGACAATGGGCTAAAGACACATCCTTCTATTGGGTGAGAAGACTCTTACACTCCACAAAGAGCTGCCAAATGACATAGGGGCTTTGGTTCACTTCTCTAAGCCCAATCAATTTGTAAGTAGATGTGCATATCATTTCGGGAGTGCAGAGTACGTGCCTCCCATAGAGTCAACAAGGTGTACTTCATCGTTAGAATTTTGAGTTCCAAAACTAAGGATGATTTCTACTCTTGGTCTCAAAAAACTCTTGCAATCGAGCTTTCTGGGTCACCGTTGAGCCAGGAGCAATCAACGTCGAATTTCCAACTTCCTTGATTTAGTGGCAACCATTGCCCAGGTGAGTCTTTTTCTTTCTCTCGCTGATTCTTTATATGTGGGAGCCATTGATTGTAATTTCTATTTAACAAAGAAGCATTATTAACAATTAGCTCTAGTTTGGGCCAACGGTGTTGGAAAACAAAGCCATTTCGCCTTTTCCAAATAAGCCACATAACATTTGAGATTAGTTTGTGAGGTGAGGAATTAGGACCAGGGGTGAGTACTAGGGTCATCAAATGAGTGGGTCAGATTGAAAATGGTCTAATCCATATTGACACATTTAACCCATTTTAACATATTTTCATGCAATGTAAATTTAATGATCCATACCCGATCCAACCTACCCATACCCGACCCATATTATCAAAACACATTAATATTTTAGGAAAACCATTTTCTAAGAAAACAATCATATTTTTCGATATCTAGCTAAACCTTAAAAATAAATTAGAAGATATTTTCTGTTGTTTGGGAAGGAAAATATTTTATTTATGCACCCATTTCAATAATTTTTTTTATTGTTATATATATTTTAATTTTTATCTTTTTTTTTTCATTTTCTTTCATTTTTGTTTTTTCCTCATTGGCTGGTTGCTAGCCATGGCAGTGGTTGGTGGTCGACGACTGGTCATGGGCAAGGTTGACTTGTGGCGAGGCTTTGCCTCGCCTACTTAGATGAGGTCGAGCTTGGCCAACGCCGGTGAGCTTGGGCCTCACTAGATTTGGTGACTTGGGCAAGGCTAGGTTGCCGGATTGGGTGGGGCTTGAGCTTGCTGACACCTGTGGCCGGTCGCTGGCCGTCACCAATAAAGAAGAAAAAGAAAAAGAATGAAAAGGAAAAAAAGAAAAAGAAAAAGAAAAAGAAAAGCAAATTGAAAAGTAATAGGTCTATTATATGAATTGAGGAAGCTTTGTGTTAGATTACCCACTTAATAATGAAAATTTTGTAGGCCCATTTTAGCTGGGCTTGTATATTTTTATAACTTACATGCAACCCATTAATATAAAATATGAGTCAGAAAATGGGACATGGATCTATTTTGCCACCCCTAGTGACTACATCCTTTTCCCATTTGTCGGTTCTTGTAATTCTCAAAGGGATACTACAACATTGATTCTTGTATCTACTCAAATGTTTGTGGTTCGGTCATAGAGAAGGAAGATGTGCTCGATGGTCTTTGAGGCTTTCTATATAAAGGACATCGTAGTATAGGTGCCATCTTTCTCTTGTACAAGTTTTCCTTTGAGGATAAAGCATTTTGACACACAATTCTCAGACTTTAGGAAGGATATTTAGCTGTCAAATCTTTATCCAGAGGCTCCAAGGCGGCTGATATAATATTGATGCTAGTTTGTGCTTGGCTATGGCAATTTAAAGAGAATTCTATCATATCACCTCTTGACCAAGTATGCACCATATTTATTGTCTGTCCAAATCAACTTGTTGCCATCTAAACATGGGTTGATTAGGGTAGACAATATCGCTTGAACTATGCTTTAATCAAATAGCCCTTCACTTTAGAATCATTCTGCCTTTTTGTTTCTATTACACCACATTTCTCTTGATTTGCTAGTTCCCCTAGCACTTTGATGGGTAGCCATTTGTCTTTTCTGATCTTAATGCTCTTCCTCTCTGATAGCCCACCTAACTTTAGATTTAATTTCATCTCTCCCCACAATTATGCTTTGTCATCCCCAAGAAAGTCTAAAGACTTTTTTTTCCTTCCACAAGTCACAGTATGAGAAATAACCCCTTTCAAGAGCTGACTCCATAGAGCTAAGGGATTTTGTGCGAGTTGCCATGCTTGCTTTCCCAACATAACATTGTTAAAGGAAATGAGGTCTTTTAAGCTCAATCCTCCCTCAACTTTTCTAGTTTTCAAAGCTTATTATTTCTTCCAATGTGTGTTTTCCTTCGATGAATTTTGTTTATGCTGTAAGTTTGCAATTTTTTGCTCAAAAGCATATAGAGATAGGAATCTTGAATATCGACATGGCATATTATGGTAAGACATGTACTATATTCTTTATGAAGATTTCCTTGCCTACTTTGGATATTATCTTTTGCTCCAGTCCTCCATTTTTGTATTCACTCTCATTATAATCTATGCAAACAATTGCTTCTTTGTTTGGCCCCAAGCAGAAGGAACACCCAAGTATTTTCCTATTTTCTCTATGATTGGTACCCTCAACTCATTTGCCATATTCCTTGAGACCATTTTACCCCCCATAAATTTGTGGAGGGTGTTGGTTTAATGACCTTAAATCTTTTATATCAGAAAAGGTTTTTCGATCTAGTAAGTTACTCGACCAAGAAGTTGTGCTACGGATGAGCTCGCTACAATGGCTTCCAAATGGGATTTGCGAACAATCTGGATATCTCTATTGGCCCGGCCCAAATAGGCAGAGTAAAACCCTCGATTTTGCATATTCTTAATCCAAAATTAGTTTCTTTACATGGGTTGTGTAGCTTTTGGTAAATTGCAGTTCCTTATTTTCTGCATCATTTGAACCATGAACGCTTCTAAAAATATTTTTTTTCCCTTTTGCCTTTTCTTATCAGTCAATTTGTTTGCTTGAATCAACGAGATACTCCAACATTTACATGATTCATTCAATGATATATTTGACTTGTATATCTTTCTAGATATTACTATGCCGATTAAATTATGTTTGCTGAATAATTCAATGTAAATTATGGAATATATGTTGGAGTCCCCAACTATCTATCTATCTATATACCTATGAATAATTCAAGTCCATAAAAAAAGGTGAGATGAGAAAATGCATTAGCTAGGCCCACGACCCGCAAAGGCCGTGTCTACGGAGCAGAATAAAGCTAAACTCTTAAGAGAGCCCATCAGCTCCATTTTTCGAGATTCATATGTCAAAACACTCCAAATTTTAGAATTAGGAGTCTAATGTCATGGTATGGCTTTGCCCAATATGCCATTACCTCAAACTTATGACGTGGGCCTAACGCCGGTCGATTGTGCAAGGTTTGATATCCGATACGAGGTCGGTCGTGCTCAAATTTTCTTTCCAGGCTCGAGCTTGCTCGACACTATCGATGCAGCCGAGCTCGACTGGGATTGGTTGTCGGTGAGTTAATTTCTTTAAACCCCTAAGCTTGAACTGGTCGGTCCAGATCTGTGCACGATCTCTACCTCGAGCTTGAAACTTGAGCTCCAATGATATGTAGTTGAAGTGCATGTTCATGCTGTTTGATGACATTCCCGCGAGGTGCTCAAGCTAACAATTTTCAATGTTATTCAGTCTGATCTTTTCCTATTGATACCAATTATAGCTGAATAATATTGATCATTTATAGAATCTTCTATATAAACCTTCGTATGAATAGCTTTTTTTTTAAAAAAACTTATTCTACATTATGGGAAGCGTGATTCTCTCATGTCCATCGACGTTTTTGACGGGGCGTAGGCTTCTGCTTATCAGACAAGTTTTCCCCAAAATTCCACTCTATCATATGCATTCTAGTCCATGAGCGTGTACTAAACGTGTGCTTTTCAAGAAAAAAAGAGCATCAGTAAGTGATTTTTAAATGCATTTAATGAACGTGAGGCACGAGAGAGTCCATCATACGCAAAACCATGTCATTCACGTCGAAATTTAGTAATATTCAATTTACGAAAAGATGATGACCATCATCATCATTATTAAGATTATTAAATTATAAATGGTTGATCAATATAGACTTTCAAATGTCTTCGTCTTCGTGACAAAAATCTAATGGCTGTTGGGACCACTATGTGTGTTCAAAGAAATTCGAAAGACTATATGTAATCGTCCTTCAAATCACTTTGTGTGTTCAAGATATTCGAAGGATTATATGCAATCGTCATAATTATAAAGTCTAAATATGAGTATCCCAACATGTTAACATATCAATATAGCGTACTCTGTTTGCATGAAATGACCTGTTTCGACAAGAGTAGGAGGCGATCATCAGGACAAGAGGGTCCGAATAAGGAATGACTCTCGGCAAACTTCTCAAATGGCTAATGGGGCAGGGAATGGTCTAAATTGCATATTAAATAGGGCGAGCTAGTTCATGAATTATATATGTGAAACTGAAATTTATTTATAAAAATGCATATTTTGATATAATGGTGATGCACCGGGGTGGGGTATTTTTAGGAAATTGTCCACTTATACATCAAATGACAAAATTGCGAGGCAAAGAAATCAATATCATTCAACTTTCCATTTGTCTTGGATGTGTATATAATCATTGTCCTAACAATGAAAATTTTACTCATGTCTATCATTTCGTTGTCATAATGGTCAATCATATTGGATATAATAATATGATATGATTATCGAGAAATTTTTAATTATTTTCCGAGGGATTTTTCTATGCGGAGATCAACATCAGATCATGCCCGTGCCCTGAAGACGTTTAACGAGACAACTTGCCCGTGACGTCAAAATCGGATGTTCCGTTTCGTTCACGAACAGAGGTTTTGACTTTGTATTCCTTGGATCGCAATCTAAGTCAACGCCACAGCTACGAAGACGGTTCTTGTTCAGTTTTCTCCCCACGTTTTCCAGGTAATGCCCTCTAATTTTTATGAAACTTTTTTTCTCTAATTAGGACAGGCAATATATCGCATCCATAACGTAAGGGACGGTACATTTTTAGAATTTTTTAAGGCCATATTAGATTTTTTTATTGTCATTTTGTAGCACGATATATTCAAATTATTCGGCTTAACTTGTTTGGCACGTTGTAATCTCTATATAAAGTCTCGCATTCTTTATCTCCCATTTGACCTCTAAGTCACTCAAATGCAGTATAAATTTGTAGATAGTGTACAGATTTGACATGGCTAATCTTTTATGGGGTCAGTAGCAATTCTGAGCATTTACCATAGGTCCTAAACCTACGTGATTTTGCAAGGGTATGATATCTACTATTGGATCTACAAAATTGCAGGAGCGACTTTACGTTAGTGAGTTTATATTCTTCACAAAGAGAAATATTTCGGTAAAACGGCCCATTTTTGGATGCAAATTTCAAGTCACCTGCAAGACATATCTTCAATCAGTCCCAACCCTATAAGAGTTCGCAATATGAATTCCAAACCCACTCTGCAATCCGGAATAGAAACTTATGTAAGGGATTGGGAAGGGTCTGGAACTCTAATAGACGTTGGCCCACCGCCAATCCTCGTGATAATTTGACCAACCTCAAAAATCGAATTATTATCTATCATATTTGTATTTAGAAAGAAAGTTACAAAAAATTCCAAATTATACCAGTTATGACACATTTACCATGATTTTTTTTTTTTTATGTAACTTTTCTTTGTGACATAACAAATACAAAACTATTATTCTAATTTTTCTCTTGTGATATAAAATACCCAAAACTTTACCTACATGACAAATTTACCCTTCGTCAATATTTCATAGATTTTTCAGCCAAAATAATGTCATTATTTTTTGCACTTAAGTCACATGGGGTTAAATGTGTCCAAAAAAGTTTAGGATAAATGTGTCATAGTGGATATAGTTTGGATTTTTTTTTATGGCTTTTTCTCTTGTATTTAAAACCATCACTCATCAATCAAAAGATTAAATCAATTCTTAGATTGCGGTGTAAATAATTTGAGCTTCATTCCGTCATTTGACAGCAGAAAATAATGAGTTTTTGCCCTCGATAGACATCACATGCAAAAACTCCAAAAAGATCTTCACCGGAAAAAATTACCCTCAAAAGTTTATTTCTCAAGTTATTCCCCGATGTAATTTATTTTGTCCACCCTAACTTTTCAACATGCGTAGGTTTAATGATCTTAAATCTTATCTTTCTAAGTAGGTTTTTCAATCGAGTAAGTCACTCAGTCGAGAAGTCACGCGATCTATGACCCTGGAACTATGGCTCCGACACCGGGTGTGCGAACTATCCAACCAAGCCTTTCTTCATCCCCTATCGTGGCATTAGTGTATTCGCACTGCTGGCGTGCTCCTAGACTCGATGGTAGCTGACGTTCGAAATTCCTCCGACACTAGTCTTAGTCGTTGTGCCGTGGTTCCTCCCCCCTGAAATGATTTCGGATTTCCAATTGCTTCCCCAACTAGGACCACTACCCCCTTTAGGTTAACCCATTAATGCCTGCTAAATTTATTCATTCTTTTTCAAGTTAATTGCTTTCCAACTAGGACCAACAACTCCCTTTATATTAACCCATCAATGCTTGCTAAATTTATTCGTTCTTTTTCAAGTTAATTGCTTTCCAAGTAGGACCACTACCCCTTTTGATTGACCCATCAATGGCTGCTAAAGTTGTTCTTTCTTTTTAAGTTAATTGCACAGGGTTGCTTCGTACTTTCTCGGGTCAATTTAGAAAAATAAAAGAAACGGTGGATTCTAGTCGTCTTGCTTTGATTGCCAAGTCAATTTATAATAACTAAAAGAGAATATGACGATGACTGAATTTTTTTATTTTTTTTTTGGAGCGGGAAAAGACATTGCTCCAACAGTCACTACGGAATTTACTCAGCTCTTGCCACATGGTGGGCCATCTTCTGTGCTTTAAGGGGCCTAGGATGCTTTACAAGGTCCTCATTTCTTACAATTTTTTTTTGTTTGTTAAACTCAGATTTCTCCACTTTTATTTCTTTATTATTATTTGTCAGTTCAGTTAATCAATAAAAATCGAACCAAACCAAAACATTTTGATTTTTAATAAAAATCGAATTAAAAAAATCGAATTTTTTAATTTGATTCGATTTGATTTTCAGTTCGATTACTGACACCCCATCTGTTACGTCCGCTCCACACAGATGTCCCTTCTGTCTTCTGTCGTCAGCCCATGACAAACGTTGCAGTATCGCGAACACGGCACGCATGGTTCAGACCCATGTGAAATCGAGTTTAGGCTGTCGTTGGCTTGACCTTGACTTGCTATGGTCCTACTAGGTGGCTTTAAGGTACAGTTGTCGAACTACGAAACCGAATTGACGTTTCTAGGTCACTTTAAGAAGGACTCATACAAATTTGTTTATTACGTGTAACACGAGCATGCGAGTGCCAAAGGCTCGATAATCTAGAAGTCTATAAAAGCTCTTTTATAAGCCCGGTCAAGGGTCTTCGTCAATGCAAGTAGCATTACTCAGAAAAGCATGCGGAACGCGGAACATGGACATGCGACTCCCAGTTTTTGAGTTGAGAACCCGTTCGATGTCCAAACAGCTAGGGCAACACTGGAGGGCTCGATATTTTTCTGATTTCTTTTCGTTTTAAGAGGGGAAAAAGGTCAAGAAGTAGGTAGGTCGTACAAGACCGAATTGCATTGACTGAAAGCACTCGAAGAAGACCACGCTCCACAAGCGATGCGGAGAACTCCATGTTTACCTATGAGTTAATTAAGCTAGAATGCTGTCGATGAAAAATTCTAGTGAAAAAAGAGTACACGTCCATGAGTAAATTTACTGTAAAAGACCAAGGATGAAATTCGAAAGACGAAAGTATGAGTAGAGCTCTAAGCACTATAGATTCTGTGTTCGATTTACAACGGTTCCATTTTAGCTTGTGGTTTTAGAGTTTATCATTGTCATTTTGGGAACGGAGCCTCATCTGGAGTGTAGGGCGATTCGCATACATTGGTAATTGGGAAGTAGATCATCAGAAGATTTTAGACATTGTATTATGACAAGGCGCGGAGTATTAATTAATTATCACTTGATTTGGCTCCAGCAGTCATTATTTCGAGATGGTTGAGATATTATAATTTTGAAATTTTACATAACTCGATCGTATAAAACAAAAAAATAAAGTATTAAATAGACACGGACCACCAAGTGGGACGGCTCGAGCTGGGCATTTTGGACTCGTTGATTGATTGCATCCACAGTTTTGAGCCAAAGTCATGGAATGAAGGAAATTCTGAAAGGAATTTTTTCTTTCTTCTTCTTATATATTCCAAATCCTTCGATAACATGTCTAGAAATTCCTTTGCAAAGACCAAATGACCATCAAGGACGCGAATGATAACTATTCTATTCTAGCCATAAATTGATTTCTGGAAGAGAAATAGATTTTTCTATTTCTATTTCTAGATGAGTTTCTAAGTAAAAATAACCGTTTCATAACAATATAAAATTTCTACTCTAAAAATAGAAATTCGTTTGATAATGACATAAAATTTATTCATTTCGAATAGAGGCGAACCGGCGACCGGCAGCGGCAGCCGGCGACGGATGGAGGACTGATTGACAAACGATAAGAAGAATTTTTTATTTCTCATTTATGTTCTAGAAATAGAGAAGTAGGAACCACCGCCTGTGATGGCCTAGTTGGATAAGTGCTCCCATTATCTTTTGTGAGAGGAGAGGAGTTTGAATCCCGCCAGCCGCACGGGATCTTAAGTGCGATGTCGGGGTGGTGGGTCCTCTGCTAGCGTCGCCCCAGAGTTTAACCCCTGTTATCTCGGGCCAGTCGGGCTGTCCGTGTTGGTACAATATGTGGGTTCCCTGAGTCATCAAAAAAAAAAAAAAGAAGTATAAAATTTTTACTTGATTTCTATTCCAAACCTATTTCGGAACAAAAATCTATTTGAAATAGAGAAATGAAATAATTTTATAAAACTGATTTTTATTCGAAACAAGTCGGAATAAAATTATTTATGGAATAAAAATAGGGAGTTGTTATGCACCCCCTAAACCATTTATATTTTCTATTATAATCGCATCAATTTTACATGCCATTACCAATGCCCGCACGCCTCGCATCCTTAATTGGGTCATTATCTCTATCGAGCTCTAGCCCGAGCTCTACCCTCTAAATGCTTTACATCCTGGAGATTCCAAGGTCCAAACAAGACTCGGGATGAAGTCTTTTAACAACTCGCTTAGGTCAGAATGAAGGAACCTTTGAATGGAGTTGTTTCTTTTCTTCTTATTTACAAGTCCATTGATGAAATGTTTAGAAATTTAGACCTCGTTTAGTAACACTCCTGGAAACAACTAATTTTATTCTTTTGTAACACTCTTGGAAATAATTTTTCAGGAATAATAAAATTAGTTGTTTCCAAAAATTAGTTGACCCCAAATCTCTAGTCCTCTCCACAACCAATGTACTGAAAATAAGTATAAAGTTGAGATGTAAATTCCTACACACAAAGATAATCTTTTCCCATATTACTTTTGTCGGCTCCTAGATTGCTCCTAAGTTTGGAGGCGTATGGTCCAAGAGGGTAGTTGCATATAGGGTGCGTTTGGGAGAAGCTTTCGAAGGAGCTTTGGGCATCAAAAGCCCCTTGGACCAAGATAAGAGTGTTTGGGAAAAACTTTGGAAGTCCCTTAATGGCAAAGTGGCATTTCTAAGGCTGAAATTTGGACTTTCAGCTTTCTCGGCATGCCCACGCGATACTGTTCATTCATTTTTTTTCCTGAAATTGTCCTCATGAATTTTTTATTTTTCCATTTTTTCCCCTTGTATGAGACTGTTCATCTTCTCCGAGTCGGTTTGGTTCTACCAAACTGCGAGGGGCCGGCGATTGCTAGAGGGACATCGGCGTGGTCGCGACAATCTAGGCAATCGTTGTCGGAGAGTCGGGCGACCTCTGCGAGCCGCGGCTTTGCATGACCCTTCGTGAGTCGTGGCGACTCAACGACCATGGCGAGGGGCCACCCCGGCGAATCGCGGCTCAGATCTAGGTCACCTGACCCCCAGCGAGCCGGCGGCCCAGATCTGGGCTGCGGCGACTCAGATTTGAGTCACCGCGACCCAAATCCTCACCAATCTGGGTCACTTGGCCCTCAGCAAGCCATCTGGTCGCAGATCTGGTTGCGACCAGATGCGGTTGCCGGTGATTGTCACCTGCCACACTGTGACCTTTGCACGAAGGTTGCTGGGGCCCCTCAACCCATCTAGTCGTAGGTCTAGTCATGATAAGATCTTGTGCCGAAGGCTCGAGCGGCGACCAGATCTACAACTAGATGGGTTGCAACCTTAGATCCGGTCGCTTGCGACCCTCTGGCAAGTGTCGTGCAACCCTCGCCGGACTGCCTACTTCTACTGGACAGCTTGCATCGGACTACCCGCCCTTCGCCGAACCGCCTGCTCCTCACCGGCGACTACTTGTTCTTGACTGGCCAATTCTCATTTTTTTTTTTTTTGGAATAACAAAAGTGTTTTGCACACATAATTTTTCCAAACACCATTTTACTCACAGACGACTTTCAAAGTACAATTTACCAAAAACAGTTTATATTTTGAAAAACTCCTTTGCATTTTCCCAAAGCTTTCCTCAAAAGCCTTTCCAAATGCACCCATAGTAATTAAACAATCTTCACGTTACAAACAATCAATAAATACTACCGTCGGTCTTGTTATATTTTTTCTTATTAGGGTTAACGAGGTTTTCGATATTATGTACAGACACCAAATGCAAACGACAAACACAAAGCATGAGGTGGTGCAACAAGGTTGTTACAACCAATGTACTTTAAATAGGTATACAGTTGAGATGTAAATTCCTACACACAAAGATAATCTTTTCCCTTATTACTTTTGTCGGCTCCTAGATTGCTCCTAAGTTTGGAGGCGTATGGTCCAAGAGGGTAGTTGCATACTATGTAGCATTGACACGCGACACCACACGAGTGTCCGACACGTACGACACGTCGACACGTCATTTCTAAAAATAGAGAATTCGACATATTACGACATGATATTAAATGAATATTTTTATTTTTAATTAATTTGATTCAAATTTATAAATAAATAAATAATTAAAAAAAGAGCTTATAATAAATTTATACTAATAATATTAACAAATCAATTCATTTGAAATTCGAAAGAAATATTCATAATTAATGCGAAACATTATTTTAATTTTAACAAAAGTTATCAATGAAACTAAAAAGTAATAAGAAATTAAAATCAATTTATTTAAATAAATCCATGATTTTATACAATAACCAAAATTTGTCATTATTCAAAATTTAATATTTTGTTTTTCGAAATTATTTTTTTAATTTCATTTATTTAATTTTCCGATTATAAAAACAATCCCCAAAATTCACCCCTTCTTTCGTTTGTCCTTTTCCCTCCCCCACATGTATTTTACTTTTTCCCTCCCCACTTGACAATGACAGGTGAGCTGTTACTTCCCACCCCCTCTCTTACGCCATCAGACCTCCTTTCTTATTTTTTTTTGGATTTCTTTATGAAAAACCCTATCGAACCGCCGAGCCCTCCTTTTCCTATCCTCCTTGCCGCGCCGCACGGCCCCCTTCCCTCCTCTCTCCTCTTCCTCTCGTCGCCGATCCATCGCAACAGTGGCGGCCCTCACCTCTCTCTGGCCGTCTCTCGCCGTCGCGGTGATCCGTTCGTGGCTTCGTCTCGCCGGCGGGAGTTTGCCTTCTCTCTTCTTTCTCTCTGTTCGGCTCTTTCTCTAGCCGTCTCTCGCCGTCGCGGTGGTCCATTCGTGGCTTTGTCTCGCCGGCGCTCGTGGCTTTGTCTCGCCTGCGCTCGCGGCCTTTGCTCCATCTCGCCGGCGCTCGTGACCTCTGCTCCCTCGCCCTCCCTCGCCTCCACCCTCCATCAGTCTTCTGGACATGCGTCGACACGCGTGTCGATAAAAGTTGACCGCGTTCCGACACGCGTGTCCGAGCGTGTCGACGTGTCCGTGTGCTTCATAGGTTGTATATAGTAATTAAACAATCTTCACGTGACAGACCATCAATAAATACTACCGTCGGTCTTGTTATATGTTTTCTTATTAGGGTTAACGAGGTTTTCGATATTATGTACAGACACCAAATGCAAACGACAAACACAAAGCATGAGGTGGTGCAACAAGGTAATTAACTACGCATATCAACAGGGTTACGAGCAAATTGTTGATAAAACTCCAAAATGGCATTTCTTTTTGACCGCTTTCACGATTATGATCCATCAATCTATCCAATTGACATTTATTAAATAGTAAACTATATTAATATGGCTAAAATATAAATATAATATGCATAGTAAGATAATTTTCTCTAAAAGTAATATAATTCCTAATCCATTATTTCCACATTAGTACTTTCTGTAGCCGATTTCAAGGGGACAGAAAAGACAAGAAACCCAAGTTAGCCGAAAGCAAAAAGGCCGCAACTTAATGCTCTGGAAATATATTTTGTACTTAAAAAATCCCATCCTCTCCTATATAAGGGACCCCAATCCTGCCGGTTTTTCTCAATCCCATCCTGTCCAATCTTTTTATAGGACCCCGATCTCTTCTTCTTCTTCTCAGTTTAGCGTTTGCGTTCTGAGGAGGAGAATAAGCAGATGGATTTTAATTCCCAGCTGTTCCTTTACCTCTCCATCCTCTACGTCTCTCTTTACCTTCTCTTCCTCGTCTTCCGAAAGAAATCCTCCGCGCCTAACCTGCCGCCTGGCAAAAAGGGATGGCCCATCATCGGCGAGTCCTTGGAGTTCGTCGGCACAGCCAAAAGCGGCTGCCCCGAGAAGTTCATAAATGACCGCACGGCCAAGTACTCCCCGGAGGTCTTCCGTACCTCGCTGCTCGGGGAAGACATGGCCGTGTTCTGCGGTGCCTCCGGCAACAAGTTCTTGTTCTCAGGCCAGAACAAGTACGTCACCACCTGGGTGCCCACGTCCATGAAGAAGGTCGTCATCTTCCCCGAAACCATGGAGAAGTTCAACAAGGACGACCCCAAGAAAATGCGCAGCTTCTTGCCGGAGTTTCTGAAACCCGAGGCGCTCCAATGTTACATACCTATTATGGACTCCATGACTAGGGAGCACCTGGAGAGTGACTGGTCTCCTTATAAGGAAGTGAAGGTATCTCCTTTGACAAAGAACTACACCTTTGCTTTGGCATGCCGTTTGTTCATGAATATTAAGGACCCTAAGGTCGTGTCGAAATTCGCCGACCCATTTGCTCGTATCGCTCCGGGATTCACTTCAGTGCCTATCAATATTCCCGGCACGCCATTCAACAAAGCAGTTGGAGGAGGAAAACTAATAAGGCAAGAGCTTCTCAACATTATCAGACAAAGGAAGCAGGAGATTTCGGAGGGAAAAGATGCAAACGCGAGGGACTTGTTGACTCGATTGCTAACCGAAGCAGTTGACGACGGTAGTGTCTTTTATGAGATGAATGTCTCCAACAAGATGATTGGATTGCTCATTGCAAGTCATGACACCACTAGTACGTCTATCACTGTAATAGTGAACTATCTAGCTTCGCTACCCCACATCTATGAGAGAGTTTACAAAGGTAACCGTCCTGTTCTTATTTCCATTGACAAGATGGCAACATCAATATGCTCACTTGGTTCATGTCAACAGAGCAAGTGGAGATTGCAAAGTCTAAAGCCCCAGGTGAATTACTGAACTGGAATGATATCCAAAAGATGAAGTATTCTTGGAACGTGGCTTGTGAGTCAATGAGGCTAACTCCACCCGCACAAGGGGCATACAGAGAGGCAATTACCGACTTTAGTTTTGCCGGTTACACAATTCCAAAGGGATGGAAGGTAACTGTTTACTTATGACCCTATTTTCGACATGGTTTTTCAATGAGATAGAATCCTCAAGCAACGACAATATGTGTTTTGCTTGCAGGCATTTTGGACAGTTTATACAACTCACAAGAACCCCAAGTATTTCCCTGATCCTGAAAAGTTTGATCCCTCAAGATTTGAAGGAAATGGACCTGCACCTTTCACCTACGTTCCCTTTGGAGGCGGCCCTCGCATGTGCCCTGGAAAAGAGTATGCTCGGCTTGAAATACTCGTTTTCATCCATAATCTTGTGACCAAATTCAAACTTGAGAAGGTCATTCCGGATGAAAAGATTATCTACAATCCATCACCTGTCCCCACCAATGGTCTTCTTATTCGCCTCCAACCCCTTAACCAATAGCGCTCATATATGGATACTCTCGTTGTAAACTCAAAATTTTGTTAATGTTTTCTATTGAAGTCTTTTTATTTTATTTTTGCCAGTGTAATAATGTCAGGTCCATAATATAAATGCCATTTTGCATAATTTTTTTAGATAATATCTATATTTTCTACATATATATTATATATATAATATAAATGTTGAAAATATACTTTGAGTTTGAGCTCTTCTAATAAATACGGTCCAAGTTAACGCATGTAACTCTCTAACGAACGTCCAAGCTTTGTTTTTGAGTTTGTTTGGTCGTCCATTAATTTCTTTGCCCTCGTCGCAGACGGTTTTTTTCGTTCTTGCGACCGCTGCAAGTGAAAGAAATGAATGGCTTGGACGGTTCACTTTGGGGTTGTCAGACGCCTCATTAAATGAAGGAATGCGAGAAGAAGGCTTTCATGTTGTCGCACATGGAAGATCTGACATGTTAGGTGCAAGAGAAATTGAAGAAGATAAAAGGAATGTAGGTTTTGCTTGTCTTTTTCTACTTTGCATTAGATGCGGCAAGAGCGAAGGAGAGCCACGAGCTCTTCGTCCATCAAAGGAAAAAGGAAAGGGACACCACGAGCAGAGAGAGAAAAAAAGAGCGAAGGAGACTTCTCACGCTGCAATTGTCAGGGACTTCTCTTGGTTATAAATAGAGGAGCCATTGGAGTACAAGTGCACCACCGTCCATTCGGTGGTCGAGGGAACAAAGAGTTCTTCTCGTGAGGAGATTTTTCTCGTTATAATTATATTCGAGTATTTTAATAAGTTAAATTCTTATGATTAAAATTTAATTTAATTTCTTAAGTAAGATTTCATTAGAAATTATGAGGAGTTAAATATTGCATAAGTTATTAGGTGTAATTTGTTTTTTTTTTGGTAAGGGTAAGAGATATATTAGCTATTGCAAAATGCAAGATAGTTGTACAGCAAAGGGGGCCCGGCACCAGCTTGCACTCAGAGAGAAACACAATGAGTGGAGGGTGCCAGGGGGGGAGAGAAAAAAGCTGCGAAAAGGATACAGAGCATGGGGAACACAAGCAGCGGAAAGCACACAAACAACTGCGGCCTGCACAAGGAGAGAACTACAAAAGCAGGACATCACAAAGGACCCATGAGCCTCAGCTAGGCGGGACGTCAGGAAGGAGGATGCCAAGGCACCCCTTTAGCCACAAGGGAGTGCACAGCGAAAGTCTATAGAAGCCCGGCAACAGAAAAACCAAATCGACAACCTCAATTAAATAAGGAAGGGTGAAGGCCCCAGCTCAATTGAAGTTATTAGGTGTAATTGAGGTTCGAAAATACCGAAAAAGAGCATTTGAGTACTCGAGTGATTGAAATCTCTTTCTTGTAGAGTAGTTTTTGATATTCGGACAAAATCACATAAATTCGATGTCCAATTTCCTTTTCTTTTTTCTGACTAATTTTATCTAATTTGCTGATCTATATTCACAACAATATATGTGTGTGATTTTTTTCATTTATCTTTTCCTTTCCATCGTGTTGATTTTTTTGTCTTACATTATTTATTATTAATATTCCTTTTTTGTAACGACTGTTTTTATTTCATGATAAAAAAAAAAGTCGATGGTTTGTGTGATTAATCATACGAAGATGTGAGTTTCCTCTTTTTCATGGTTCTCTACAAAATTAAAGAAGTACCTTTTATATATAATAATAGGAAAAATAACATTACCTAACCTTTGACCAAATTTGTACCAACTTTAGACTTTCTATCATTTTAATATGATGCTTGAATTATTACTAAATATGCAACGTAGTCTTTAAACTATTAAGAAATTCAATGTCATCCTTTCGTTAGCAATATTTGCTGACATGTCCTTTAATCTATCAAAAATTGATGGCAAAATATAATTCCTGGTCTCATGTTCTTGCATTGCATTGACTCATCATTTTAGAAGTTCAACTCACTATTTAATATTTTAGGAAAGTTACCTAAAATTTTCTAAACCTATTGTACTTTTATTAATTTAGTTGTAAACATTTCAATTATATCAATCAAGTCTTAAACCTTTTTAGTTTTGTCAATCAAATCTATTTGACCAATTTTAATAAGAAATCATTGACATGAATGTCAGTTGTCTTATATGATATGATCGATCTTAACATGGATATTTTTTAACAATATTTTAATATATATTTTATTTTTTTATAATTTTTTGGAATTTTTTTCTTTTCTTTTCTTTCATTTTCTTTGGACTTGGGTCAGCAAGGGCTGCCACACCCTCACTGGATGTGGGTGAGGGCCATTGCCTTGTCTGAATCTAGTGATAGCAATGTGGCCCTCTCTTGTGGCCGATGAGGGTCAAGAAAAGAAATGATAAAGAATTAAAAATTAAAAATTTTTAAAATTATTAATAAAAAAAATATCCACTTCCATATTCATTGTGCTATATGGGATAATTAATGTCCATGTCAGCGATTTCTAGTCAAATTGGCTAGATGAACTCAATTAGTAAAAGATGAAAAAAATTCAAAATTCAATTGTTATATTGAAATGTTTTTCCGATATTTCATTTCATTGAATAATGTCTAACTTGTTATTTGTTTAAAAAGTAGTACATTGACTTTATAGGAATAGTTAAGGTTGAATATGAATGTTGCAGTTAAAAGACAAGTTGCTAGATATGTGTGAAGTCCTTATTGTTGATAAAATGTGCGTCGTTTTTGTTCCCCGTCATGAAAGATTCGCCGTTAATTTTTTGCACCACTTTCATATACAATTTCAAAGAGGTCTTTTTTTTTTATTTATTTAATGTTAATTGCTACTTATTTCAGCAAGTCTTGCTTTGATACTGGACCCGATCATAAGATTGACAATGAAAATATTATACTTCATTTTTTTTTTTGTGTGTATTAGAAATGGGAAAAGTCAGCCAGATCTGAATCTATCCAACTTTACATAGACAATCTATTAAAATACGGTCATGTGATAAAAGTGTAATGTCAAATAATATCTCTTCCACCCATTTCTCTTTCATGCTCGATCCTGCCTTCTCCCAAAAGAAAAGATATAAATTGACGTTGACCCCCACCATGACAAAAGCCGTTGTGACTGCCGCCTTCACCGTGACGGCCTTTCCTTCCCCTCTTCGGCCGATCTTGACGCACACGTTGGGTGCACACTTCAGAATTTGAAACCCCATTAGGCTCTCTCTCCCCGACCAAAGGTGGTGACATAATCGGAATGGATAGACGTGAATTGCAATTCACAACATGATTGAGCACTCATGCACGCACGTAGAGGAAATACTTTCAAAGTGTGTTTGGTTTAACATTTTGAAAACTTTTTGGATTTCCAAAACTACTCAATGAAAATTTGGAGTGGTTGGCAATCATTTTCAATGGGTTTTGAGATGAAAGCTAGCCTTGAACCTTCAGCATTTTCGGAATGCTGAAGCGATAGATTAATGAAATTTGGTCAGTTTCCTATTTTTCCCTAAAAAGCTTATCAAAAATCCAATTTTGCCCCTTTTGAAAAATGAAACCCTCAGTTATGCCTTGCGTCTTTCTTTTGTTTCGCTGGTTCTCTCTTCGCTCGACTGCTCCGTTCTTTGTATGTGCCGACTCACTCAACCAGACTGGATTATCCCCCGATTCCCACCATCAATCGGTTGAAGAAAACGAGTTTTTGGGTGTTGGAGGCAGGACCTTAGCTTGCCCATGGCGGTTGCCCTTGTGAGAATAGTAATCAATTCTGGATCACAAAAATTCAAATCACAAATAATTATAAATTGTTGCAAGATTCATTTTCTCAAGAATTTATGACTCAAAATGTTTAAGCTGAAATTAAATAAAGTCTATCGCTTTTATCCTGCTCTGGTTCGGTGCTTATATCTCTTCCTTGGAGCTGAAGGGTCATGTGAGCTTAGATGAGACTCGTTTCCAGTGCTTATTACGATCATGTTCAACTAAAGAGTGATGAGACTTTTTCAGGACTCGACTACCTTGTACAGAGGATGTTCACTAGATGAGTGGACTGTATTGACTTGTCTTACTCTTGCTTGATGCAAGCCAGTAAAATGAGATGCTGCTACAGATACAACATTAAAGATTTGCCCGTGGTAACCTATAGAGATAAGTGGTGTCAAATTATTTGATTATTTTGGGCATCGACTAGAAATCTCACTCTCGAGCGGTCACCCTAGATTTATGTTGTTTCACATCATCCTCAAATGCAGTCCATCATTTGTTAAAGCTCTATTTAACTTCTGCCGTTGCTGCTATATCACTTCCCATTACGGAAGCCTTGCGACATATCCTTCCTTCTGCAAGTGCCTTGTTCGGAAGACAAATCTTTATAGAAGAGGGCTTGAAGACTCAAGCAGAGGCCAGTGAGGGCCTGAAAAACCAAGAAGCCTGCAAAAAGGAAGCCCAACAATTTCCTTGCACAGGAGCATAAGAGCAATGAAAGTCAAGTACTCTGCCATATTCAACTTGAAAACTTCTTCAAGGCATGATCTTGCCCTGGTTATGCAAGGTGTGTGAAACGAGATCATTGAAGACAGCTTGTCGTGATTCGTACGAGAAGGGCGTAGTTGTGGTTAGATGCGGCGGTTCCCTCATATATATGTGATTTTTTTCATTTATCTTTTTATTTCCATTGTGTTGGTTATTATTTTTTTTTTTGTCTTACATTAACTGATTATTAATATCCCATTTTGTAATGAGTGCTTCTCATTTCATGATAAAAAAAGTCAATGCTTTGTGTGATTAATCATATGAAGATGTGAGTTTTCCTCTTTTTTTTCATGGTTCTCTACTAAATTAAAGAAGCACCTTTTGTATATAATAATTGGAAAAATAACACAACTTCTAAACTTTGGCCCAATTTGTACGGTCAACTTTAGATTTTTAATTATTTAATATAATTCTTGAATTATTAGTGAATATTCAATGAGTCCTTAAATTACATTAAGAAGTTCAGTATCGTTTAGTTCCAAGAAGAAAAATATAACACTACCCCGGATATGTAGGAAGCAATTATTCCTGATGTAACGTGTACGTCGGTTCTGTTCCACGTCACGTAGGATCCGGCAGGTGATTCATTGAATTTAGTAGATTAATGTTCAGCGCCCATAAGAGGCCAATTCAATGGAGAGCGACCTTAATGGGAGGAAGACCAGGCCTCTAATCTAGAATCCCTAGCTCATCTAGGCGCACCATGAACTTCTAAATCGGTTTCAAATGCAATTTCAAAGAGGTACTTTTTCTTTTTAATGTTAACTGTGATAGTTCTTTGTTATTTTTCAATCCGCAATAATTGATAGTGGGAATATCATACTTGATTAGAGAGCAGTGCATGGTATTTTGTCTTTTGTTCCTTGGTGTTCCTTTTCAGAAAGGTTCTCTAAGTTATTTGAGTTTATTTTAACCCTCACGTGATTTTGTGGATAGTTTGGATAGTTTTATGTGGATAGTTTTATTTTAACCCTCAATTGATAATGGGAATATCAAATAATCGATTCGTGAATAAAATAAGACCATCAATATATAAGTTATTGTGGGAAGTTTTAATTTAACCCTCACATGATTTTTGGATAATGCACATTAACTTAAGGTGATAAAAGAGCTAATTTAAGCCTTCAAGAAATGCAATCCTAAAGATTAATGTTAATTAACCACGTTTCTAGGATGTGGAAATGCTGTACACAATCTATTTTGCTTTTCTGTTTTTTATGCAAAATTTATAAGTTGGCTTTATGGAAATTTTCATACCAAGTCTTTATTTGCACCTACTCAGCATAAGAGGGAACTCTCTCAAATAGCTATAATTTCGGATTCAGATCCATCTTCCCATATGTAGGCCCCATTTAATACAGTGATGTTATGACGTATTACTTATAGAATGTATTTCAATCAAATTCCAAATTTTCTTTTTTGTAGGAAATTATAGATGAAAAAGAGCGTGCGAAGACTTGACTTAGCTCGTGCCTCGTAGCTTCAAAAATTCAGAAGAATTTAAACATGACTGAAGTCAAAAGTAACAGAAGACTTGGCTCCAAAATTTTTAGAAAATTGATCAGCGCGTGCCACGTGGTAGCCATCTTCTATACGTTGGGGGTCTAGAATGTTTTACAAGCTCCTCATTTCTATATTTTTTCTTTTTGAAAAATAAATTACGTTAAATTCTACTTTGAGGCTAAGCAAAAAATGCGAGTCAACGAGGGAAGTTATGATTGTGTCATATGACAATTCTCTTGATGACCCTTTCAAATTGCGGTCGGGATCAAGAGAATTCTATTCTCTATTGTGAAATAGTATGTTATTAACATCCATTTGATTAGACAGCAGAGACCTTCGAGGTTCAAGGTTGTTAGGAATATCGGATTCCCAAAAACCGGATTCGACACTAAATCAAATCCCTAAAATAAGTGCGGAAGACGATCTCGGGAAAATCACATATATCACCGATCCTAAGGCACATCACAGAATCGAACGTACCTTGTTGGCCACAAATTAAACACTGACGCTGATATGAGGAAGAAAAATTGATTCCGTTCGATCCGATGACGTCAATTTGCCTTGAAGGGAAGAGAGTGTCATCTCTTTTGTTACTGTTTTTCTTTTGGAGGGAGAGAGGGAGGAGGAACGTACGTACTGTCAAAAGGTGCGTTCCTCCCTCTCTTTTCCCCCTTAAATACGTCCTCTCCAAAGGACGTGTCCTTTCGGTAAAAGACGTTCCCCCAAAAGTTACAACCCTTCAACATATCCCTCCATCCATGGGCCCTAATCTTGTGGGTCAGGCTTTTAGGCCCAACATGGGCGGACGGGCCAACTTAAGCCCATCACATTAATTAATAAATAAAACCATCGTCTCCCACTCGCACATGATGGGCCGAATATGATCCTCTTTACCTCTTTTAAACATTCATACCGGTGAATAATCCGTGCGACCAGTATACTTTGAGAGCTCGTTGCTATACATCTGTTAGGAATATATAGCAGCTCATAATGGGCATCACACTCTAAGTAGATTTAGTATGCAGTACCCTATATCGATCGATCATATTTATATCTCTCTTGATCTCTTTTAAACAATGATATATATATTGTATTTACAATTATGATTATCCCAAAGACAATCATAATTGGTCGACTAGTGAATACAAAATTACAATGTGATTCTCCAAATTCGATCTTCCTCTTTTCTTCAAACTCTCAATTTCAGTTCAACTTGCTTTTCTAGAAATGCCCTATTAGATCGAATCAACTTATGACCATTGGCAACATCCTAAGATAGCAAACACTAAATAGAAATATTGAGAATAAGTAAAAGTCATGAGGACACTAAAATTGAGGAACTATTTTCCTCAAGAGTCTCACACGGCATAAAAGTTGAGATCAAACTTTTGCCACTCTTATTGGTTGTCTCATGCATACGTAGTATGAAATATGTATTACGGTATTAACTCATTTCCCATTGAGCGTATGTCTACACCTTCAATACCGTACAGATGATAGTTCAGACATACCCAATGTCTAACTTGAGTTTACGTATCTACTTAGTCACAAAATTTATCAGAATTTGCATCTGGCATCTTAGACAGATAAAGTAAAATATGTGGGGTATTTTACTTTCGGACATAGTACATATCATGTCCTCATCTTAACACTTAGTTAAGGTGACATATATATTTTAAGCTTGAGCTCTCGATTATCACCTAGATAATAAGCTTAAAAACCGTCTCATCTCTATTTATCATATAGTAAATAGAGGTGATTACCCGTGTGAGTGGACTAATCTTATATCTGTCCGACATACTTTCTCAACTTAATGTAATGCACTGAGCATTAAGATTCATAAAGGTTAAACAAAGATTAATAGGCATTAATAATGAAAAACACAAGTTCATAAATGTGAACAACTTAGGGAAATTACAATATCCAATACATTAGACTCTACGCAATCCTAGAGATTTTACATGACCACAAAACATAACTCTAGGTATTGGCTTTGTCATAGGATTTGCTACCATTCTATGCGTAGATATGTACTGTAAGTTCACATCCTTTCGTACAATCATATCTTTGACAAAGTTATACTTTGTATCTGTATGTTTGGTTTTGCTATGATATTTTAGATCTTTGGTGTATGTTGTAGCTGCTTAGCTATCACAGTTAACTAATAATGGATTTGTAGCTTTCTCAATAACACCTAAATGATCCAAAAATCTCTTAAGCCAAACTCATTCTTGTATCGCTGCTAATAATGCCATGAACTCAGCTTTCATTGTGGACAAGGCTATACACGTTTGCTTCTTACTGCTTCATGATATGATGCCATTGTTCAGTAAGAAAGCAAAACCAGAGGTAGATTTCCTTTCATCTAAATCTCATTCCCAATTAGCATCTGAATAGCTTTTAAGTCACAGATCCTTTCCTTGGTAATTCAGCTTGTAATCAGCAGTTCTCTTCAGATACCTCAATATTCTCTTAACGGCTTTCCAATGTGTTTGACCTAAATTGGATTAGTATCTACTCACCATTCCAACTGCAAAACATATGTCAGGTCTTGTACACATCATAGCGTACATCAAGCTCTCAATAGCACTAACATAAGAAACATGTTTCATTTGTTCATTCTCTTGTGGAGTCTTTGGACACAGTTTATGGCTCAATCATTCATCTTTTGCAATAGGAGTGTCTATGGATTTACAATTTTGCATACGAAATCGTTCAAGAACCTTATTTATATATGTTTCTTGCGAAAGAGATAACGACATTTTCGAACGATCTCTTGAAATCTTAACTCCAAGAATGTATGCAGCCTTACCCATATCTTTTATCTCAAAGTTGGAAGATAACCAACTTTTGATGGTATTAACAAACTCAATATTACTTCCGGCAATTAGTATATCATCAACATATAATGATATGATCATAAATTGATCTTTGGATCTTTTGATATATACACAATGATCCTCATCAATCATTGTAAAATTATATGCCATTATGGCATTATGAAAACGTATATACCACTGTCTTGACGACTACTTAAGACCATATATCAATTTCAAAAGTCGACATACCTTTTCTTCTTGGCATTTTCTAATGAAACCAACTGGTTGTTCCATATATATTTCCTCATCCAATTTTCCATTGAGAAAAGCAATCTTTACATCCATTTGATGTAATTCAAGATCTATACTTGCCACTATTGCCAGAATAATGCGAATCAAGGTAAATCTCACAATAGGAGAAAATGTTTTATCATAATCAATTCCTTCTTGTTGATTATACCCCTTCGCCACAAGGCGAGCTTTATATTTCTATATCGAGCCATCAGCTTTACGCTTTATTTTGAGAACCCACTTGTTCCCAATAGCTTTGCGTCCTTTTGGAAGATCAACCAGTTCCCAAACATGGTTTGACTTCATTGACTCCATTTCCTTTCCCATTGCATGCATCCATTTTTCCTTACTAGGGCAACTTAAAGCCTCATGTATATTTCTTGACTCATCCTCATCTTGTGGGGCAATCATAAAAGTTTCCCCTTCAATGTCAAAACGTTGACGATGAATACTTTTGTGACTTGTTTGCCGTATGAGAGATTGTACACTTTGCACATCATTCCCCATTATGCTCCCACTAGGATTAGATAATGATGATGCCGTCTCATCATGTGGTTGTAATTGAGAATGAGTTGAATTCAATTCATCACTTCTCATATTACTCCCATTTGGACGAACTCCACTAATATCATTATCTTGATCCAAGGTTTCAAATAGAGAGTAATTTTCACATATTTCGCTCTTCTTAGGAAATTCATTCTCTAAGAATGTGACATCCCGTGATTCAAATTCAGTTATACTCCCATTTTTCTACTCACCTATGAACACATACCATTTCGAGTGTTCGGAATATCTTATGAAAATACTCTTCTTTCCTCTGGGACCTAATTTCCCAAACTTGTGAGAGGGCTCATGAGTATAGGCAGCACAACCCCATGGCTTAAGAAAAATTAAGTCTGGTTTTCTACCTGTCCATAACTCATATGTTGTGGAAGTAACTGATTTGGAAGACACTAGGTTAATATATAGGCAGCAGTCAATAACGCATCACTCTAAAAAGTGATAGGTAAGTTAGCATGCGCCATCATGGACCTAACCATTTCTAGTAGGGTTCTGTTTCTTCTCTTCGCAATACCATTTTGTTGAGGAGTATATGGAATAGACGACTGTCTTTCTATTCCTTTTTCATCACATAATTTTCTGAACTCATCAAATAAATATTTTCGACCTCGATCGGATCTCAATGCTTTTATTTTCTTGTCTAATTAATTTTCTACCAAGTTCATAAACCTTTTGAAACAACTTAATGCTTCAGATTTATGAGAAATCAAATAGACATATCCGAATCGAGTATCATCATCTATAAAAGTGATGAAATAAACAGTCACATACCTTCCTCTCATATTCATTGGACCACCGACGTCAAAATGGATTAAATGTAAAGAAAATTCAGCTCTTTTACATTTTCCAAATGGTTTTCTTGTCGTTTTCCCTACTAGGCAATGCTTACATATAGACAAATCGACTTTTTCAATGTTGCCCAACAAGCCCTCTTTGGCTAGTCTATTCATACATTGTTGGCCAATGTGACCAAGTCTAGCATGTCACACACTCACATCATTATCATATGAATTAGGAGACGTGAAAAGGGAATAACAAACATTGACATTATTATAGTCAACATTTGATACAATAAAATCATCTAGAAAATTACCACAACCATAGTAATTTGTATCTAAATACAAATCCACACCATTATTATGGAAGTTCTTATTAAAACCAAGTTTAACCAACACTAAAACAGACACTAAATTCCGATGAATCTTCGGAGCATACAACACATCATGTAGGAACAAAGTGTGTCCACCACACATGTTCAATTAACAGATGCCAATCCCCTTTACTTCTGTTCTAGAGTTGTTTCCTACATAGATCCACTTAGTTCCAGTCGGTACTTGTCGGAATTCCACGAAGGATTCTCTATCATTCGCTACATGGTTTGTCGCTCTTGAATCCACAGTCCACAAAGGATTAGACTCAGTTAAGAATACAGAACTCGACACATAAGCAAAGTTCTGAAAAGTACAAGGGATGTATACCTTCTTTGGCTCACGATAGTCGTGAGCATAGTGACCCCTCTTGTTACAATTGTAGCACTTCACCCTTGTAAGCTTCTTCATTCAATGACGCTTTCCTCTTTCATGTTGATCAAGCTTAGGTTTCTTCCCTGAAGGACCTGCTTCCTTGCCTTTCCCTTTATCGAACCAGTTAGGACGTTTGTGCTTGGAGCTCGAAGCTCTATGTGAGCTGGAACCAGCATGATAGATTTCAGCTTCCGGCTTAGCCGCCAATAGGCGGTTCTCTTCCAGCTCAAGATGACGCACTGCATCCTCAAAGGTTTTGATATTCTCATTATGGGTCAGGTGCATCTTCATATGCTCCTAACTATGAGGCAATGAACGAATCACTACTTACACTTGCTGCTCATCAGTCAGGACATGGCCAACATCTTTCAGCTCCTTAATCATGTTTGACAACTTTCTAAGGTGTTGCTTTATGGTCTGATCATGAGGCTTCTTATAAGAGTCAAACTTAATAGTGAGCTGCCTTAGTCTGGTCACCGAAGTATGACCAAATCTTGCTGCCAATGCTTCCCACATTTCCTTGGCAGTCTCAAAACGCCTAAACTCTCGCATGACGTCATTTTCCATGCTACTCAGCAACGTAATGCGAGCAAGAGAGATATTTATTTTCCATGCAACCAATGCTTCCTTATCTCTCTTGTGTTGTGCAGTGTTTCCTTCTTCAGATTCTACCATGGTCATGTTAAGAGCTTCTATTGCCTCTTGCTCTTCCAGCACATATTAGATTTTCATGTGCCATATTTCATAATTATCACCATTGAGCTTCTCACATTTGTTCAGCTTAGCAACTATGCTCTTGTGGCTGAAGCCATTGATATGAACATATCAGACATATATGCACGAATTATTAATGCCTATCATTTATGCATCTATTTTGCACAAAACCATCATATTAATGAATAATTTCAAGTAAGGTTTTAGAATAAAAAAGTCACTATGTTTCCAATTATCATCCAAAATCTTAACTTGGAGTTATTATTAATATAACATTCTATGCAAAATAATTCTTTGAAATTACAAAAATTTCTATGAACTTTCTACAACACTTAATAATAACATAAAGCAAATAGCACTTGATATCAAACAATGATATAATAATAATGCTTTCACATAATACAACTAACATATTAGCTACTACACTAACAATAACAAGGTAGATAACATTACATAGGATGTCCACAAAGCACACTAAATAAAGACCAGCCAAAACATCTAGCACCAAGTCAATATATGAACTGGGAAAGATCAGCAAAAACATATAGCACCAAGTCAATCTAGCACCAAGTCAATATATGAACTGGGAAAGATCAGCAAAAACATATAGCACCAAGTCAATATACGAACTGGGAAATATCAGCCAAAACATCTAGCACCAAGTCAATATATGAACATATAATAATCATCTATAAAAGCCATCATAATATTCTTATATGAAGCAGCTTTGTTGACATTCCATATGCAATTTTACACTCCTTGCCATTCTAGTGGAAGAGTGTTCATGAAAAATCGTACCATCTCAGACTGTTGCACGCACCGAAGACCGCATACAAAATTTCCTCACTGCAGACCTCTCTCGGGTTGGGGACTTGTTGCTCTCTATGCAGTCTTCAAAAAGAAAGCTTTGCAAAGAGGAAACAAAGGATGGCCTAGAATAAAGTACTAATGAGATGAAATGATGTACATTTTTGTCATTTTCTTCGGAGATTAATTGTGGGAAAATTATGCTTAGATGTCAAGAAGCTTTTAATAGGAGCATTTAGACATATCTTTAATTTGGAAAAATAATTAGAATTTAGGCAACACCGTGAGGTCAAGATCAGCATTCAAATTTTGACACCCCTAGTGAGTATTATGCTCTATGTTTTATCTTTTCAACGAAGCAGGAAGTTAAGACAGCTCCTCAACCCGAGGCAATCTATTCACCGATAGAACGGGATACAACGAAACACACCTGATGGAAGTATCTGAGCTCGGCACCTAGAGCAACAAGTCCCTAGACTGAGAAGCTTTGGCGCCCTGTTATTGGATCCACATGCGAGTTCACATGTCTCGTCTCATGAAAGGTTTAACGTACGTTCAGGAAGATGAAATGGACGCCGTCCACGCCTTCCCCAAGAATGCCATCGAAATTGACAGAGGAGGTTGGCCCATAAAAGCTGAGCGCAATCTCCTCAGGATGAAAATCAAAAGAAAGATAATACTGGCCTGAGAAATGCGCGGCCATCTCACCGGTGTTCATTGTGCGAGCGAGTGAGGGGTTCATTGTGCAAGCGGGTGAGGGACGACGAGCGAGAGTTGCAGAGAAAAAAAAAACCCTAATGCAATTGAGGCTATGCACGTCGTTCTTTGGAGCAGGAATTCATCGAAATGAAGTCAGAAGCTAAATGGAGGGGGCGGGGTGATTTTTGGTAAGATTCGCATGTGTAAACGCGCCAAGGAGATGGCAACATGGCACGCAAGGACGATTATGGCAACATTGGCGTGCAAGGAAACATTAAGTTTGAGTTCACATCATTATGAGCTGACGTCAGCTGGCGCGTGCAGCGCATGTGCGTGCGTTGGCACTGCACGCGCGTGCGACACACGCCCCTGCGTCTTTCGATTGGCGCGTGCGTTGCACGCACCGAAGACCGCATATAGAATTTCCTCCATGCAGACCTCTCTCGGGTTGGGGGACTTGTTGCTCTATATGCGGTCTTCAAAAAGAGAGGTCTGCAGAAAGGAAACAAAGGATGGCCTATTATAAAGTACTAATGAGATGAAATGATGTACATTTTTGGCATTTTCTTCAGAGATTAATTGTGGGAAATTATGCTTAGATGTCGAGAAGCTTTTAGTACGAGCATTTAGACATATGTTTAATTTGGAAAAATAATTAGAATTTAGGCAACACCGTGAGGTCAAGATCAGCCTTCAAATTTTGACACCCCTAGTGAGTATTATGCTCCCTGTTTTATCTTTTCAACGAAGAACGAAGTTAAAACAGCTCCTCAACCCGAGGCAATCTATTCACCGATAGAACGGGATAGAACGAAACACACCTGATGGAAGTATCTGAGCTCGGCACCTAGAGCAACAAGTCCCCAAACTTAGAAGCTTTGGCGCCCTATTATTGGATCCACATGCGAGTTCACCTGTCTCGCCGCATGAAACGTTGGAGGTACGTTCAGGAAGACGAAATGGACACCGTCCAAGCCTTCCCCAAGAAGGCCATCGAAATTGACGGAGGATGTTGGCCAATAAAAGCTGAGCGCAACCTCCTCACGATGAAAGTCGAAAAAAGATAATACTACCCTGAGAAATGCGCGGCCATCTCACCGGCGTTCATTGTGCGTGGTAGTGAGGGGTTCATCGTGCAAGCGGGTGAGGGGCGATGAGGGAGAGTTGTAGAGGAAAAAAAAAACCTAATGCGATCGAGGCTCTGCACGTCGTTCTTTGGAGCAGGAATTCATCGAAACGAAGTAAGAAGCTAAATGGAGGGGGCGGGGTGATTTTTGGTAAGATTCGCATGTGTAAACGCGCAAGGAGATGGCAGCATGGGCAAGCAAGGACGATTATGGCAACATTGGCGAGCAATGAAAGATTAAGTTTGAGGTCACATCATTATGAGCTGACGTCAGCTGGTGCGTGCAGCGCACGTGCGCGCGTTGGCCCTGCACGCGCGTTCGTCTTTGGATCGACGTGTGCGTTGCACGAATCGAAGACCGCATACGGAATTTCCTCTCTGTAGACCTCTCTCGGGTTGGGGACTTGTTGCTCTGTATGCGGTCTTCAAAAAGAGAGGTTTGCAGAGAGGAAACAAAGGATGGCCTAAAATAAAGTACTAATCACATGAAATGATGTACATTTTTTGGCATTTTCTTCGGAAAATAATTGTGGGAAAATTATGCTTAGATGTCGAGAAGATTTTAGTACGAGCATTTAAACATATGTTTAATTTGGAAAAATAATTAGAATTTAGGCAACACCATGAGGTCAAGATCAGCCTTCAAATTTTGACTCCCCTAGTGAGTATTATGCTCTCTGTTTTATCTTTTCAACGAAGCAGGAAGTTAAGACAGCTCCTCAACCCGAGCCAATCTATTCACCGATAGAACAGGATAAAACGAAACACACCTGATGGAAGTATCTGAGCTCGGCACCTAGAGCAACAAGTTCCCCGACTGAGAAGCTTTGGCGCCCTGTTATTGGATCCACATGAGAGTTCACATGTCCCGTCTCATGAAAGGTTTGAGGTACGTTAAGGAAGACGAAATGGACGCCGTCCAAGCCTTCCCCAAGAAGGCCATCGAAATTGACGGAGGTGGTTGGACCATAAAAGCTGAGCACAACCTCCTCACGATGAAAATCGAAAAAAGATAATACTGGGCTGAGAAATGCGCGGCCATCTCACCGGCGTTCATTGTGCGTGGGAGTGAGGGGTTCATCGTGCAAGCGGGTGAGGGGCGATGAGGGAGAGTTGCAGAGGAAAAAAAAAACCTAATGCGATCGAGGCTCTGCACGTCGTTCTTTGGAGCAGGAATTCATCGAAACGAAGTAAGAAGCTAAATGGAGGGGGGTGCTTTTTGGTAAGATTCGCATGTGTAAACGCGCAAGGAGATGGCAACATGGGCAAGCAAGGACGATTATGGCAACATTGGCAAGCAAGGAAAGATTAATTTTGAGGTCACATCATTATGAGATGACGTCAGCTGGTGCGTGCAGCGCACGTGTGTCGCACGTGCATCGCACGTGCGCGCGTTGGCCCTGCACGCGCGTTCGTCTTTGGATCGACGTGTGCGTTGCACGAATCGAAGACCGCATACGGAATTTTCTCTCTGCAGACCTCTCTCGGGTTGGGGACTTGTTGCTCTGTATGCGGTCTTTAAAAAGAAAGGTCTGCAAAAGAAAACAAAGGATGGCCTAAAATAAAGTGTTAATCACATGAAATGATGTACATTTTTGTTATTTTCTTCGGAAATTAATTGTGGGAAAATTATGCTTAGATGTCGAGAAGCTTTTAGTACGAGCATTTAGACATATGTTTAATTTGGAAAAATAATTTGAATTTAGGCAACACCATGAGGTCAAGATCAGCCTTCAAATTTTGACTCCCCTAGTGAGTATTATGCTCTCTGTTTTATCTTTTCAACGAAGCAGGAAGTTAAGACAGCTCCTCAACCCGAGGCAATCTATTCACCGATAGAACGGGATAGAACGAGACACACCTGATGGAAGTATCTGAGGTCGGCACCTAGAGCAACAAGTCCCCAGACTGAGAAGCTTTGGCCCCCTGTTAATGGATCCACATGCGAGTTCACCTGTCTCGTCTCATGAAAGGTTTGAGGTACGTTAAGGAAGACGAAATGGACGCCGTCCAAGCCTTCCCCAAGAAGGCCATCGAAATTGACGGAGGAGGTTGGACCATAAAAGCTTAGCGCAACCTCCTCACGATGAAAATCGAAAAAAAGATAATATTGGCCTGAGAAATGCGTGGCCATCTCACCGGCGTTCATTGTGCGTGGTAGTGAGGGGTTCATTGTGCAAGCGGGTGAGGGGCGATGAGGGAGAGTTGCAGAGGAAAAAAAAAATCTAATGCGATCGAGGCTCTGCATGTCGTTCTTTGGAGCAGGAATTCATCGAAACGAAGTAAGAAGCTAAATCGAGGGGGCGGGGTGATTTTTGGTAAGATTCGCATGTGTAAACGCGCAAGGAGATGGCAACATGGGCAAGCAAGGACGATTATGGCAACATTGGCGAGCAAGGAAAGATTAAGTTTGAGGTCACATCATTATGAGCTGACGTCAGCTGGTGCGTGCAGCGCACGTGCGCGCGCGTTGCGGCCGTTGCACGCGCGTTCGTCTTTGATCGACGTGTGCGTTGCACGAATCGAAGACCGCATACGGAATTTCCTCTCTGCAGACCTCTCTCGGGTTGGGGACTTGTTGCTCTATATGCGGTCTTCAAAAAGAGAGGTCTGCAGAGAGGAAAAAGGATGGCCTAAAATAAAGTCCTAATCGAATGAAATGATGTACATTTTTCATTTTCTTAGGAAATTAATTTTGGGAAAATTATGCTTTGATGTCGAGAAGCTTTTAGTACGAGCATTTAGACATATGTTTAATTTGGAAAAATAATTAAAATTTAGGCAACACCATGAGCTCAAGATCAGCCTTCAAATTTTGACACCCCTAGTGAGTATTATGCTCTCTGTTTTATCTTTTCAACGAAGCAGGAAGTTAAGACAGCTCCTCAACCCGAGGCAATCTATTCACCGATAGAACGGGATAGAACGAAACACACCTGATGGAAGTATCTGAGCTCGGCACCTAGAGCAACAAGTCCCCAGACTGAGAAGCTTTGGCCCCCTGTTATTGGATCCACATGCGAGTTCACCTGTCTCGTCTCATGAAAGGTTTGAGGTACGTGAAGGAAGAGGAAATGGACGCCGTCCAAGCCTTTCCCAAGAAGGCCATCGAAATTGACAGAGGAGGTTGGACCATAAAAGCTTAGCGCAACCTCCTCATGATGAAAATCGAAAAAAGATAATACTGGCCTGAGAAATGCGCGGCCATCTCATCGGCGTTCATTGTGCGTGGTAGTGAGGGGTTCATCGTGCAAGCGGGTGAGGGGCGATGAGGGAGAGTTGAGAGAAAAAAAAAAAACCTAATGCGATCGAGGCACTGCACGTCGTTCTTTGGAGCAGAAATTCATCGAAACGAAGTAAGAAGCTAAATGGAGGGGGGGGGTGATTTTGGTAAGATTCGCATGTGTAAACGCGCAAGGAGATGGCAACATGGGCAAGCAAGGACGATTATGGCAACATTGGCGAGCAAGGAAAGATTAAGTTTGAGGTCACATCATTATGAGATGACGTCAGCTGGTGCGTGCAGCGCACGTGCGTCGCACGTGCATCGCACGTGCGCGCGTTGGCCTTGCACGCGCGTTCGTCTTTGGATCGACGAGTGCTTTGCACGAATCGAAGACCGCATACGGAATTTCCTCTCTGCAGACCTCTCTCGGGTTGGGGACTTGTTGCTCTGTATGCGGTCTTCAAAAAGAGAGGTCTGCAGAGAGGAAAAAAAGGATGGCCTAAAATAAAGTACTAATCACATGAAATGATGTACATTTTTGTCATTTTCTTCGGAAATTAATTGTGGGAAAATTATGCTTAGATGTCGAGAAGCTTTTAGTACGAGCATTTAGACATATGTTTAATTTGGAAAAATAATTAGAATTTAGGCAACACCATGAGGTCAAGATCAGCCTTCAAATTTTGACACCCCTAGTGAGTATTATCCTCTCTGTTTTATCTTTTCAATGAAGGAGGAAGTTAAGACAGCTCCTCAACCCGAGGCAATCTATTCACCGATAGAACGGGATAGAACGAAACACACCTGATGGAAGTATCCGAGCTCGGCACATAGAGCAACAAGTCCCTGACCGAGAAGCTTTGGCGCCCTGTTATTGGATCCACATGCGAGTTCACATGTCTCGCTCATGAAAGGTTTGAGGTATGTGAAGGAAGACGAAATGGACGCCGTCCAAGCCTTCCCCAAGAAGGCCATCGAAATTGACGGAGGAGGTTGGACCATAAACGCTTAGCGCAACCTCCTCACGATGAAAATCGAAAAAAGATAATACTAGCCTGAGAAATGCGCGGCCATCTCACCGGCGTTCATTGTGCGTGGTAGTGAGGGGTTCATCGTGCAAGCGGGTGAGGGGCGATGAGGGAGAGTTGCAGAGGAAAAAAAAAACCTAATGCGATCGAGGCTCTGCACGTCCTTCTTTGGAGCAGGAATTCATCGAAACGAAGTAAGAAGCTAAATGGAGGGGGCGGGGTGATTTTTGGTAAGATTCGCATGTGTAAACGCGCAAGGAGATGGCAACATGGGCAAGCAAGGACGATTATGGAAACATTTGCGAGCAAGGAAAGATTAAGTTTGAGGTGACATCATTATGAGATGACGTCAGCTAGCACGTGCGCGCGTTGGCCCTGCACGCACGTTCGTCTTTAGATCGACGGGTGCGTTGCACGAATCGAAGACCGCATACGGAATTTCCTCTCTGCAGACCTCTCTCGGGTTGGGGACTTGTTGCTCTGTATGCGGTCTTCAAAAAGGGAGGTCTGCAGAGAGGGAAAAAAGGATGGCCTAAAATAAAGTACTAATCACATGAAATGATGTACATTTTTTGGCATTTTCTTAGGAAATTAATTGTGGGAAAATTATTCTTAGATGTCGAGAAGATTTTAGTATGAGCATTTAGACATATGTTTAATTTGGAAAAATAATTAGAATTTAGGCAACACCATGAGTTCAAAATCAGCCTTCAAATTTTGACTCCCCTAGTGAGTATTATGCTCTCTGTTTTATCTTTTCAACGAAGGAGGAAGTTAAGACAGCTCCTCAACCCGAGGCAATCTATTCACCGATAGAACGGGATAGAACGAGACACACCTGATGGAAGTATCTGAGGTCGGCACCTAGAGCAACAAGTCCCCCCACCGAGAAGCTTTGGCCCCCTGTTATTGGATCCACATGCGAGTTCACCTGTCTCGTCTCATGAAAGGTTTAAGGTACGTTAAGGAAGACGAAATGGACGCCGTCCAAGCCTTCCCCAAGAAGGCCATCGAAATTGACGGAGGAGGTTGGACCATAAAAGCTTAGCGCAACCTCCTCACGATAAAAATCGAAAAAAGATAATACTTGCCTAAGAATGCGCGGCCATCTCACCGGCGTTCATTGTGCAAGGGAGTGAGGGGTTCATCGTGCAAGCGAGTGACGGGCGATGAGGGAGAGTTGCAGAGGACAAAAAAAAATCTAATGCGATCGAGGCTCTGCACGTCGTTCTTTGGAGCAGGAATTCATCGAAACGAAGTAAGAAGCTAAATGGGGGGGGGTGAGTTTTGGTAAGATTCGCATGTGTAAACGCGCAAGGAGATGGCAACATGGGCAAGCAAGGACGATTATGGCAACATTGGCGAGCAAGGAAAGATTAAGTTTGAGGTCACATCATTATGAGATGACGTCAGCTGGTGCGTGCAGCGCACGTGCGTCGCACGTACATCGCACGTGCGCGCGTTGGCCCTGCACGCGCGTTCGTCTTTGGATCGACGTGTGCATTGCACGAATTGAAGACCGCATATGGAATTTCCTCTCTGCAGACCTCTCTTGGATTGGGGACTTGTTGCTCTGTATGCGGTCTTCAAAAAGAGAGGTCTGCAGAGAGGAAAAAAAGGATGGCCTAAAATAAAGTACTAATCACATGAAATGATGTACATTTTTTGGCATTTTCCTAGGAAATTAATTTTGGGAAAATTATGCTTTGATGTCGAGAAGCTTTTAGTACGAGCATTTAGACATATGTTTAATTTGGAAAAATAATTTGAATTTAGGCAACACCATGAGTCAATGATCAACCTTCAAATTTTGACTCCCCTAGTGAGTATAATGCTCTCTGTTTTATCTTTTCAACGAAGTAGGAAGTTAAGACAGCTGCTCAACCCGAGCCAATCTATTCACCGATAGAACGGGATAGAACGAAACACACCTGATGGAAGTATCTGAGCTCGGAACCTAGAGCAACAAGTTCCCCGACTGAGAAGCTCTGGCGCCCTGTTATTGTATCCACATGCGAGTTCACCTGTCTCGTCTCATGAAAGGTTTGAGGTACGTTAAGGAAGACGAAATGGACGTCGTCCAAGCCTTCCCCAAGAAGGCCATCGAAATTGACGGAGGAGGTTGGCCCATAAAAGCTTAGCGCAACCTCCTCACGATGAAAATCGAAAAAAGATAGTACTTGCCTGAGAAATGCGCGGCCATCTCACCGGCTTTCATTGTGCGTGCTAATGAGTGGTTCATCATGCAAGCGGGTGAGGGGCGATGAGGGAGAGTTGCAGAGAAAAAAACCTAATGCGATCGAGGCTCTGCACATCGTTCTTTGGAGCAGGAATTCACCGAAACGAAGTAAGAAGCTAAATGGAGGGGGCGGGTGATTTTTGGTAAGATTCGCATGTGTAAACGCGCAAGGAGATGGCAACATGGGCAAGCAAGGACGATTATGGCAACATTGGCGAGCAAGGAAAGATTAAGTTTGAGGTCACATCATTATGAGATAAAGTCAGCTGGTGCGTGCAGCGCACGTGTCGCACGTGCATCGCACGTGCGCGCGTTGTCCTTGCACGCGCGTTCGTCTTTGATCAACGAGTGCTTTGCACGAATCGAAGACCGCATACGGAATTTCCTCTCTGCAGACCTCTCGGGTTGGGGACTTGTTGCTCTGTATGCGGTCTTCAAAAAGAGAGGTCTGCAGAGAGGAAACAAAGGATGGCCTAAAATAAAGTCCTAATCGAATGAAATGATGTACATTTTCGTCATTTTCTTCGGAAATTAATTGTGGGAAAATTATGCTTAGATGTCGAGAAGCTTTTAGTACGAGCATTTAGACATATGTTTAATTTGGAAAAATAATTAGAATTTAGGCAACACCATGAGGTCAAAATCAGCCTTCAAATTTTGACTCCCCTAGTGAGTATTATGCTCTCTGTTTTATCTTTTCAACGAAGCAGGAAGTTAAGACAGCTCCTCAACCCGAGGCAATCTATTCACCGATAGAACGTGATAGAACGAAACACACCTGATGGAAGTATCTGAGCTCGGCACCTAGAGCAACAAGTTCCCCCACTGAGAACCTTTGGCGCCCTGTTATTGGATCCACATGCGAGTTCACCTGTCTCGTCTCATGAAAGGTTTGAGGTACGTGAAGGAAGACGAAATGGACGCCGTCCAAGCCTTCCCCAAGAAGGCAATCGAAATTGACGGAGGAGGTTGGACCATAAAGCTTAGCGCAACCTCCTCCGATGAAAATCGAAAAAGATAATACTTGCCTAAGAATGCGCGGCCATCTCACCGGCGTTCATTGTGCGTGGAGTGAGGGGTTCATCGTGCAAGCGGGTGAGGGGCGATGAGGGAGAGTTGCAGAGGAAAAAAAACCTAATGCGATCGAGGCACGCACGTCGTTCTTTGGAGCAGGAATTCATCGAAACGAAGTAAGAAGCTAAATGGAGGGGGGGGTGAGTTTTGGTAAGATTCACATGTGTAAACGCGCAAGGAGATGGCAACATGGGCAAGCAAGGACGATTATGGCAACATTGGCGAGCAAGGAAAGATTAAGTTTGAGGTCACATCATTATGAGGTAACGTCAGCTGGAGCGTGCAGCGCACGTGTGTCGCACGTGCATCGCACGTGCGCGCGTTGGCCTTGCACGCCTGTTCGTCTTTGGATCGACGGGTGCGTTGCACGAATCGAAGACCGCATACGGAATTTCCTCTCTGCAGACCTCTCTCGGGTTGGGGACTTGTTGCTCTGTATGCGGTCTTCAAAAAGAGAGGTCTGCAGAGAGGAAACAAAGAATCGCCTAAAATAAAGTGCTAATCACATGAAATGATGTACATTTTTGGCATTTTTTTCGGAAATTAATTGTGGGAAAATTATGCTTAGATGTCGAGAAGATTTTTGTACGAGCATTTAGACGTATGTTTAATTTGGAAAAATAATTAGAATTTAGGCAACACCATGAGGTCAAGATCAGCCTTCAAATTTTGACACCCTAGTGAGTATTATGCTCTCTGTTTTATCTTTTCAAAGAAGCAGGAAGTTAAGACAGCTCCTCAACCCGAGGCAATCTATTTACCGATAGAACGGGATAGAACGAAAGACACCTGATGGAAGTATCTGACCTCGGCACCTAGAGCAACAAGTTCCCCGACTGAGAAGCTTTGGCGCCCTGTTATTGGATCCACATGCGAGTTCACCTGTCTCGTCTCATGAAAGGTTTGAGGTATGTTAAGGAAGACGAAATGGACGCCGTCCAAGCCTTCCCCAAGAAGGCCATCGAAATTGACGGAGGAGGTTGGACCATCAAAGCTGAGCACAACCTCCTCCCGATGAAAATCGAAAAAAGATAATACTGGCCTGAGAAATGCGCGGCCATCTCACCGGCGTTCATTGTGCGTGCTAGTGAGGGGTTCATCGTGCAAGCGGGTGAGGGGCGATGAGGGAGAGTTGGAGGGAAAAAAAAAAAACCTAATGCGGTCGAGGCTCTGGCACGTCGTTCTTTGGAGCAGGAATTCATCGAAACGAAGTAAGAAGCTAAATGGAGGGGGGGGGTGATTTTGGTAAGATTCGTATGTGTAAACGCGCAAGGAGATGGCAACATGGGCAAGCAAGGACGATTATGGCAACATTGGCGAGCAAGGAAAGATTAAGTTTGAGGTCACATCATTATGAGCTAAAGTCAGCTGGTGCGTGCAGCGCACGTGCGCCGCACGTGCATCGCACGTGCGCGCGTTGGCCCCGCACGCGTTCGTCTTTGGATCGACGTGTGCGTTGCACGAATCGAAGACCGCATACGGAATTTCCTCTCTGCAGACCTCTCTCGGGTTGGGGACTTGTTGCTCTGTATGCGGTCTTCAAAAAGAGAGGTCTGCAGAGAGGAAACAAAGGATCGCCTAAAATAAAGTCCTAATCGAATGAAATCATGTACATTTTGGTCATTTTCTTCGGAAATTAATTGTGGGAAAATTATGCTTAGATGTCGAGAAGCTTTTAGTACGAGCATTTAGACATATGTTTAATTTGGAAAAATAATTAGAATTTAGGCAACACCATGAGGTCAAAATCAGCCTTCAAATTTTGACTCCCTAGTGAGTATTACGCTCTCTGTTTTATCTTTTCAACGAAGCAGGAAGTTAAGACAGCTCCTCAACCCGAGGCAATCTATTCACCGATAGAACGGGATAGAACGAGACACACCTAATGGAAGTGTCTGAGGTCGGCACCTAGAGCAACAAGTCCCCAGACTGAGAAGCTTTGGCCCCCTGTTATTGGATCGACATGCGAGTTCACCTGTCTCGTCTCATGAAAGGTTTGAGGTACGTGAAGGAAGAAGAAATGGACGCCGTCCAAGCCTTCCCCAAGAAGGCTATCGAAATTGACGGAGGAGGTTGGACCATAAAGCTTAGCGCAACCTCCTCACGATGAAAATCGAAAAAGATAATACTTGGCCTAAGAATGCGCGGCCATCTCACCGGCGTTCATTGTGCAAGGGAGTGAGGGGTTCATCGTGCAAGCGAGTGACGGGCGATGAGGGAGAGTTGCAGAGGACAAAAAAAAATCTAATGCGATCGAGGCTCTGCACGTCGTTCTTTGGAGCAGGAATTCATGGAAACGAAGTAAGAAGCTAAATGGAGGGGACGGGGTGAGTTTTGGTAAGATTCGCATGTGTAAACGCGCAAGGAGATGGCAACATGGGCAAGCAAGGACGATTATGGCAACATTGGCGAGCAAGGAAAGATTAAGTTTGAGGTCACATCATTATGATCTAATGTCAGCTGGAGCGTGCAGCGCACGTGTGTCGCACGTGCATCGCACGTGTGTCGCACGTGCATCGCACGTGTGTCGCACGTGCGCCCGTTGGCCTTGCACGCGCGTTCGTCTTTGGATCGACGGGTGCGTTGCACGAATCGAAGACCGCATACGGAATTTCCTCTCTGCAGACCTCTCTCGGGTTGGGCACTTGTTGCTCTGTATGCGGTCTTCAAAAAGAGAGGTCTGCAGAGAGGAAACAAAGGATCGCCTAAAATAAAGTCCTAATCGAATGAAATGATGTACATTTTGGTCATTTTCTTCGGAAATTAATTGTGGGAAAATTATGCTTAGATGTCGAGAAGCTTTTTGTACGAGCATTTAGACATATGTTTAATTTGGAAAAATAATTAGACTTTAGGCAACACCATGAGGTCAAGATCAGCCTTCAAATTTTGACTCCCCTAGTGAGTATTATGCTCTCTGTTTTATCTTTTCAACGAAGCAGGAAGTTAAGACAGCTCCTCAACCCGAGGCAATCTATTCACCGATAGAACGGGATAGAACGAACACACACCGATGGAAGTATCTGAGCTCGGCACCTAGAGCGACAAGTTCCCCGACTGAGAAGCTTTGGCGCCCTGTTATTGGATCCACATGCGAGTTCACCTGTCTCGTCTCATGAAAGGTTTGAGGTACGTTAAGGAAGACGAAATGGACGTCGTCCAAGCCTTCCCTAAGAAGGCCATCGAAATTGACGGAGGAGTTTGGCCCATAAACGTTGAGCGCAACCTCCTCACGATGAAAATCGAAAAAAGATAATACTTGCCTAAGAATGCGCGGCCATCTCACCGGCGTTCATTGTGCGAGGGAGTGAGGGGTTCAACATGCAAGCGAGTGTGGGGCGATGAGGGAGAGTTGCAGAGGAAAAAAAAAACCTAATGCGATCGACGTTCTGCACGTCGTTCTTTGGATCAAGAATTCATCGAAACGAAGTCAGAAGCTAAATGGAGGGGGCGGGGTGATTTTTGGTAAGATTCGCATGTGTAAACGCGCAAGGAGATGGCAACATGGGCAAGCAAGGACGATTATGGCAACATTGGCGGGCAATGAAAGATTAAGTTTGAGGTCACCTCATTATGAGCTGACGTCAGCTGGTGCGAGCAGCGCACGTGCGTTGCACGTTCGCGCGTCGGCCCTCCACGCACGTGCGTCTTTGGATTGACGCGTGCGTTGCACGAACCGAAGACCGCATACGGAATTTCCTCTCTGCAGACCTCTGTCGAGTTGGGGACTTGTTGCTCTGTATGCGGTCTTCAAAAAGAGAGGTCTGCAGAGAGGAAACAAAGGATGGCCTAAAATAAAGTACTAATCACATGAAATGATGTACATTTTTGGCATTTTCTTCGAAAATTAATTGTGGGAAAATTATGCTTAGATGTCGAGAAGCTTTTAGTACGAGCATTTAGACATATGTTTAATTTGGAAAAATAATTAGAATTTAGGCAACACCATGAGGTCAAGATCAGCCTTCAAATTTTGACTCCCCTAGGGAGTATTATGCTCTCTGTTTTATCTTTTCAACGAAGCAGGAAGTTAAGACAGCTCCTCAACCCGAGCCAATCTATTCACCGATAGAACGGGATAGAACGAAACACACCTGATGGAAGTATGTGAGCTCGGCACCGAGAGCAACAAGTTCCCCAGACTGAGAAGCTTTGGCGCCCTGTTATTGGATCCACATGCGAGTTCACCTGTCTCGTCTCATGAAAGGTTTGAGGTACGTTCAGGAAGACGAAACGGACGCCGTCCAAGCCTTCCCCAAGAATGCCATCGAAAAATTGATGGAGGAGGTTGGCCCATCAAAGCTGAGGGCAACCTCATCACGATGAAAATCGAGAGAAAGATAATACTGGCCTGAGAAATGCACAGCCATCTCACCGGCGTTTATTGTGCGAGCGAGTGAGGGGTTGATCGTGCAAGCGGGTGAGGGGCGAAGAGGGAGAGTTGCAAACAAAAAAAAAAACCTAATGCGATCGAGGCTATGCACGTCGTTCTTTGGAGCAGGAATTCATCGAAATGAAGTCAGAAGCTAAATGGAGGGGCCGGGTGATTTTTGGTAAGATTCGCATGTGCAAACGCACCAAGGAGATGGCAACATGGGCAAGCAACGACGATTATGGCAACAATGGCGAGCAAGGAAACATTAAGTTTGAGGTCACATCATTATGAGCTGACGTCAGCTGGCGCGTGCAGCGTACGTGCGACGCATGTCCGCGCGTCGGCCCTACACACTGGTTTGACGCACGCACCTGCGTCTTTGGATCGGCGAGTGCGTTGCACGCACCGAAGATCGCATATAGAATTTCCTCTCTGCAGATGTCTCTCCGGTTGGGGACTTGTTGCTCTATATGCGGTCTTCAAAAAGAAAGGTCTGCAGAGAGGAAACAAAGGATGGCCTAGAATAAAGTACTAATGAGATGAAATGATGTACATTTTTGTCATTTTTTTCGGAGATTAATTGTGGGAAAATTATGCTTAGATGTTGATAAGCTTTTAGTACGAGCATTTAGACATATGTTTAATTTGGAAGAATAATTAGAATTTAGGCAACACCATGAGGTCAAGATCAGCCTTCAAATTTTGACACCCCTAGTAAGTATTATGCTCTCTGTTTTATCTTTTCAACGAAGTAGGAAGTTAAAACAGCTCCTCAACCCAAGGCAATCTATTCACCGATAGAACGGGATAGAACGAAACAAGCCTGATGGAAGTATCTGAGCTTGGCACGTAGAGCAACAAGTATCTAGACTGAGAAGCTTTGGCGCCCTGTTATTGGATCCACATGCGAGTTCACCTGTCTCGTCTCATGAAAGGTTTGAGGTACGTTAAGGAAGACGAAATGGACGCCGTCCAAGCCTTCCCCAAGAATGCCATCGAAAAATTGACGGAGGAGGTTGGCCCATAAAAGCTGAGCGCAACCTCATCACGATGAAAATCGAAAGAAAGATAATACTGGCCTGAGAAATGCGCGGCCATCTCACCGGCGTTCATTGTGCGAGCGAGTGGGGGGTTCATCGTGCATGCGGGTGAGGGGCGACGAGGGAGAGTTGCGGAGAAAAAAAAACCTAATGCGATCGAGGCTCTGGACATCAATCTTTGGAGCAGGAATTCATCGAAACGAAGTCAAAATCTAAATGGAGGGGGTGGGGTGATTTTTGGTAAGATTCTCATGTGTAAATGTGCCAAGGAGATGGCAACATGGGCAAGCAAGGATGATTATGGCAACATTGGCGAGCAAGGAAAGATTAAGTTTGAGGTCACATCATTATGAGTTAACTCACCACGCTGTCCTGCTGGGCCCCATCAGAGGATTCACTCAAAAATTTTATTAAAATAAGGATTATGTTGATAGAGTGAGGCAAGGCAACATTTGAAAGTGTATGGATTTACATGATCCCCATGTAAGCAGAAACCATATCAAGACAAAAAGTATATGCCTCCATGCTTTGTTAATGAGTTTCCTAGCCTTTACGTACTGAAAGAAAATCAAGTAGAGCTTGACGATTATTGCTCATACTGCAAGGACAGAGTCTACTACCCATTGGATATACCATTTCAGTCAGGGTAGAACTTAAAGCTTTGCAGTTTCACATATACATAACTGAAGATGATAGGCAAGAGACGAAGGAGATGAGCAACCATCTGTGGAAAGGGCTGCAAGAAAAAGGGACTCTGAAGAAAAATGGAAAAAAATGGTACTTAAAAATCTAGAGAAAATTGGCTAGGAAAGGCTTTATGATGATAAGAGAGGAAACATGTTGGAGAAATCTTCTTGAAGTGTTTTGAAGTTGACAAAACGTTTCTATCAGTCTAGTCTGAAGACCTCCAGACAACCAGACTCAAGACTCAAAGTCTATCCTCATTGATAGTCTCTAATCCGTTGAAGAAAGGTTATCCAGAACTGGATGTTTCGTTAATGATTTAATCTTATCAACTAGAGAAGATCTCGTGGCTGGAAAAGACATAACGGAGTCCTTTGATTGATCGAAGATTGACTTGATAATTAAAGATCCGGTGATTGTCTAAATATTATTGGAAGGTTCTACTTATGGAAACCGAGATCCTGATTGTATGGGCGAACAAGAGTGATAGGCTATCAACACATTCCTTTAATAGCTTGAACAATCTTCCTAATTGATTCCGTCCAACGGGTAGATTGGAGGAATTCCTTTGGTAAGTGCCAACAGGTATGATGGCATAAAAGAGTATATGAGGAAGACGGTCTTAGTTGTTCAAGGTGTGCGCTATAGAAGAATTCCAAAGTCTGAAGCTCCTTTTTGTTTAGACAATTCCTTTGAGCGAATACTTGTATACAAAAGAGAGTCTATATTTGTGAGAAATCTTGAGGAGGTGTGGTAGAACATCTACACTGTGGAATCAAGGCAAAGCTGTGCTGTAACTTCTCTTTTGTTCATAGTGGAATCCAGCCAATAGGCTGTCAGTGAAGAAGAGTGGACGTAGGCTTGATATAAGCCGAACCACTATAAACCGCGTATTCAATTTTCTCTTCTCTCAGTCTTACTTTGATTATCGTTTGTCTCAAATCCATCAACTGTCTAGTATTGTGCAATTATTGAAAGAAAAATCTTTTATATACCTATTCACCCCCCTCTAGGTACTCATACTAGTAATATCAATTTGTATCAGAGCCTGTGTACTTACTTTATTTGAAGTGTTTTACTTCGTAGTAAAAGATCCATGGCTAGTATGCTAACACCAGGGATGATGGAAGGGCAAAGCAATACCAGACCACCCTACTTTGATGGAAAGGATTACAACATCTGGAAGAACAAGATGAAAGCTTTCCTACGATCAAAGGATCCTCTGGAATGGGACGTTGTAGAAAAAGGAATTACTCCTACCACTGCATCAATCTCTCGAAAGAGGGAAAGAAACCGATGAGACCGGAATGACTCGGGGGAAGAGATAATCAAGAGACAAGCACTCGATGCAAAAGCAATTTACTCCTTATATTGTGCTTTGTCACCAACTGAATATAATATAATATCTTCTTGTATTACAGCAAAAGAAGTTTAGGACAGATTGCATATCACCTATGAAGGAACAGATCGAGTGAAGGAAACAAGAATCAACATTCTTCTCGGTCAATACGAAGCCTTGAGTAATGAAACCGGGAGAATCTATAACTCGACATGTTTAGTCGTTTTACAGATATTGTGAATGGTCTTGAAAATCAAGGTCAACCAATTTCTGATCCCATGAAGGTAAACAAGCTACTGCGTGGACTCTCCTAGGAATGGAATCACATAAAGACTTCGATAAGAGAGACGCAAAGAATTATGCCACTATCTGTCGACGAGCTGATTGGAACTCTTCAGTCTTATGAAGTGGAACGGATCAATGAAGATGAAGATCCAAAAGGTAAGAAATCCATTGCATTAAAATCAAATGATGATTCTGATGATATAGATTCTGAAGATGATATGGACGATGAGGAGCTTGCTCTCATGATAAGAATATTCAGAAAACTGAATAGAAAAGGAAGAAGGTTCAACTCAAAGAAACAAAGCTTTCAAAGACAGCAGACCAAGTCTGTTGATGATGAGGAACCAAACAAAGATGTAGTCTGCTTTGAATGTAAGAAAAAGGGACACATCAGACCTAATTGTCCTTTTCTAAGGAAGAAGAAAGGAAAATCTGAAAGATATCGAAAAGCTCTCAAAGCTGAAACCTGGAGTGATACAGAGTGTGAAGAAAGTGATAATGAATATGACAATCTATGTCTGATGGCACAATCAGACTCAGACTCTGGATCAGATTTAGACAGTGAATTTGAGGCAGGTAATTTTAAAATTCCTGTCAAAGTTTCTAAATACATTGATGAACTGTGTTTTAGTCTTAAGACTTCTCTCAAAAGAATTTCCGAACTGAAAAAGGAAAACTCAGCTCTAAAACAAAAAAGAAAATGTTTTAGTAGAAAGAGTTAAAAGTCTAGACTTGACTATTTCCACTCTTAAAGAAAATGAAGATAATCTTTTAAAAGAAAATGCTATTTTAAAAACAGACTTATCAAATATTTCAAAGAAATTTTCAATAGGGTCTAAAAAACTTGAAAAAATTATTTCAGCTCAAAGACCTTACTTCAATAAGTCCGGTCTAGGTATGATAGCAGAAACAATTCCCTTGATTGATTTTCCTAAAGTAAAAGAAAGAATTAGGAAAAGACTCTCGAGAGAGGCTTACAAAAATCATTTCAAGAAAGTTTTTGTAAAATCTGTAGGTAGAAATGCTCTCAAATGTTCAAAGTGCAAATGTGATCTGGATCACTTTGAAAAAGAGTGTCCTATGGTTTGGAAACCCGTTAAGAAAATATGGGCTAATACTGCTTATGTTACTAACACCAAAGGATTCAAGAAAGTTTGGGTACCAAAGAAAGCTTGAGACTTTATTTTAAATATAGGTCACCGTCAAGAAAAAGGTAAAGTGGTATCTTGACGGTGGATGCTCAAGACACATGACAGGAGACTCAAATTGTTTTACAAAGCTTGCTCAAGTAAATGGTGGAAAAGTTTCATTTGGAGGAAACAGCAAAGGAAGTATTGTGGGATTTGGAACTGTGAAAATTGGAAATCTCACAATAAGTAATGTTTCCTTAATGGAAGGACTCAATTACAATCTTCTCAGCATTAGTCAATTGTGTGATACTGGTTTCAAGATCTTCTTTCAAGAAGGAATATGTTCTGGAATCAGTAAAGACTCTACTCAGTCTTTCATGGGTCGAAGACATGAAAACATCTATCTTTTGGATGTGAAACCAAATGAATCGCAATGTTTTATCTCAATTCAAGACGAAGCAAGCTTATGGCACATAAAGCTTGGTCATGTCAACATGAAGCAATTAGCCAAAATCTCATCAAAGCAGCTTGTTCGAGGACTACCCAAATTATCTTATCAAAATACTGATCCATGCACTCCATGTATTCTGGGAAAGCAGGTAAGAAATTCATTTAAGCCAATAAATCATGTCTCTACTAATCATGTACTACAGTTGCTGCATATGGATCTCTTCAGACCAACCAGAACAGAGAGTATTGGAGGTAAGAAATATTGCCTAGTAATTGTGGATGATTACTCCCGTTTTACTTGGGTATATTTCCTTGCAAGTAAGTCCGAAACCTTCTCATATTTTGAAAATTTTGCTAAAAAGGTTCAAAATGAAAAAGGATGTGTTATCTCAAGTATAAGAACAAATCATGGAGGTGAATTTGAAAATCAAGATTTTACAAAATTTTGTGATGAATCTGGCTTTAAGCATGTGTTCTCCTCTCTATATACTCCTCAGCAAAATGGAGTTGTGGAAAGAAAGAACAATCTCTTCAAGAAATGGCTAGAACTCTTTTAATTGAAAGTAAGATTTCTTCACGATTTTGGGCTGAAGCTGTTTCAACAGCATGCTATATCATCAATAGAGTCTTCTTAAGACCTATTATAGAGAAAACCCCTTATGAGTTATTCAAGGATAAGAAGCCTATTGTTTCATACTTTCATGTATTCGGTTGCAAATGTTTTATATTGAAAAATGCAAAAGATCGAGTTAGTAAGTTTGAAGAAAGATCAGATGAAGGTATCTTCTTTGGATATTCTACATCAAGCAAAGCCTTCAGAGTCTATAACAAGAAGAGTCAGTCTATGGAGGAGTCAATGAATGTCAAATTTCAAGACTCAACACAAGATGAATCAAGTCAAACTCATCAAGAAGAGTCTGAACCTGTTCCAGACCTTCCAAAGCTTACAACTCAAGAAGCATCTCAGACTCTGGAAAACCAGCATCAGGTTGTTCGTGAAGATCCAAACAAAGAGAGAGATCATCAACTAGACAAATCAACAACTAACTGGAAGCATAAGTCCAGTCATCCCAAATATCTTATAATCGGCGAAATTAATGAAGGAATTCGCACTGATCCAAAAGGCGAGAAGAGTCTAGTGTTGTGGCTCGTTTTGAAATTGAACCAAAGAGCATAGAAGAAGCTTTATCGATGAAAGCTGGATTTAAGCTATGCAAGAAGAGCTCGACAGTTCAACATTAATGATGTCTGGGAATTGACATCCAAACCAAAAGGTAAAACTGTTATTGAGCTAAATGGGTGTTCGAAACAAGATGAATGAGAAAGGAAAAGTCGTACGAAACAAAGCAAGACTCGTGGCCAAGGAATATACGCAAGAAGAAGGAATAGACTATGATGAGACTTACGCTCCAAAGAGCAAGGTTAGAAGCTATTCGACTATTACTTGCGTTTGCTTATTATAAGAATTTCAGGTTATTCCAAATGGACATCAAAAGCGCCTTCCTAAATGGATTTATCCATGATAAAGTTTATGTGGAACAACCACCAGGGTTTGAAGACCCAAAGAAGCCGACTCGATCTTCGGACTGAAAAAGGCTTTGTATGGTTTAAAGCAAGCACCTCGGGCTTGGTACGACAGATTAAGTAAGTTCTTAATACAAAATGGTTTTGTCAAAGGTAAAGTAGATACGACTTTATTTATCAAAAATGAAAACAAAAGTTTCTTACTTGTTCAAATATATGTGGATGACATTATTTTTGGATCCTCTAATGAAAATCTGTGCAAGAAATTTTCTAAGTCTATGCGGGATGAGTTTAAAATGAGTATGATGGGAGAGTTAACATTCTTTCTTGGTCTTCAAGTAAAACAATTGAAGGAAGGAACTTTTATTTATCAAGAAAAATATGTTAATGATCTTGTCAAAAGGTTTGGACTAGAAAAGTGCAAAAAGACCGACATACCAATGTCAAGTTCTTTAAAGATAGACAAAGATGAAGAAGGGAAGAAAGTTGATCAAAAGCTATACAGGAGCATCATTGGTTCACTTCTTTATCTTACTGCTTCTAGACCTGACATTTTGTTGAGTGTTTGCATCTATGCTAGGTTTCAATAAGATCCTAGAGAATCCCCATCTCGGTCTTTGGTATCCTAAGAAGGGAGACTTTAATCTTCTGGGATATTCAGACGCAGATCTGACCGGTTGCAGAGTTGATAGAAAGAGCACTTCGGGAACTTGCCAGTTGCTTGGAAGCAGGACAATGTCTTGGTTTTCAAGGAAACAAAGCACTGTGTCTCTTTCAACAACAGAAGCGGAGTATGTAGCCCTTGGAAGCTGCTGTTTGCAAATTCTATGGATAAAACAACAACTAAGAGACTTTGAAATTGAAGACTCATGCACGGAGATTAATTGCGACAACACCAGCGCTATCAACCTCACCAAAAATCCAATTCTCCATTCAAGAGCAAAGCATATAGAGATTCGACATCACTTTATTAGAGACCATGTTCAAAATGGAGATGTTTCAATTCAATTTGTTGACTCAAAGAATCAACTGGCGGATATATTCACAAAGCCTTTAGAGAAAAATCAATTTGAATCTATACGTTTCAGACTCAACATTTTGAGGTATGAGGATATCAAAGTCTAAAGACTTTCAGACTCAGACTTACAAGACTTTATCTGAAAGGTAGTCTTCGTACGACCGTCGACTCGTAAGTCTTTCTCTCCTTAATCTCATCTTGAAAAGGTACGATCGTCGATGTGTTTAAATTGTTGCTATATTTAATTGACGTAAATATTGCATCGTTTCATTTTCAAAAAGGAAGTTATTTTTGAAATGGCTATTTTTGCGGAAAAAGACAGTTATTTTGAAAAGGCATTTTTTATTTCCTTTGTGACGGTTCGTTTATCCCTCTTTTTAACCGATCGTGCACTGTCGATTCCTCTTCACTTTACTCTCGAAAATCCTAGAAAGCATCGATCCTCCATTCCTGTTTGTCTTCTTTGTTTAATCTTCAAAAAGTTGTCATCTTTCCAGGAAAGTCAAGCAAGGAATCTTCCAAAACGAGAAAGATGTCATCTTCAAGAAAGTCTTCGAGAATCGCAAAGCAGGGGACCACGGCGAATGAGTGAGGAGCCTACGCACTTCGATCTTATTGAAGAAGAAGTGACTCCAGAACAACAAGCGAGCCCACAACATTCTCAGCAGCGTCATTTTCCTCCATCTAGTCCTCAAGGCGTTGATAATCAACAACAGGAAGAAATCATCGAAGAAGCAGACCTGTAAGAGTTCAAAAGCCCGCTTATATTTACCAGCTATATCATGCTTTAAAAGGAATTGTACTCCTTTGAACTATATTGATGATTTTCTTAAAGACAAAGGACATGGGAACGAATATATCTTTCTCGAAAAATGGAAAGTTTGGGAATTGCTCGTTAAGGGGTGGCCGAGGAAACCCTTGCAAATATCCCAAGTGATCCTCGTGATTTGGGGCCGAATCCTATAGATGGGAATGATGATGACAAATTGTACGAGAGCCAATTTCAACCGAAAATGGGTGTTGCGGTTGAAAATCAAGGAAAAATGGGAGATTTGTTCAGATCGAATGAGCAAAAGGATCTGTACTCGAAATTGCTGAAGCGTGGGGTAATAAACCCTAGGAGTGTGGATTTTGATTTTTCTGGATGCCGTGAACGTGAACTTGAGGGAAAAGTTCAGTTATCTTCAACTTGAAAAGTTCTGCTCTGACACTATAGAGGCTTATGCTGAATTAACTGCATATTTCAATTCAAATCTTAGCTTCTTGGATGCGAATAGATTCTCTTTCAGCGTTAAAGACCAAGACTATGTTGTGGATATGAATATGCTGGCAGATGTGTTAGAAGTTGAAAGAGGAAGATATCAACCAATCAAAGTTTCCATTGCTCGGGCCACACTTGAATTGGTGAAGGACAGGAGAAAGATGAAAAGATCACCTACTTAAGGATGGGTGCATTCAACATCTTGCTTCACAAGATTGTGATTAATTGCCTCCGACCAAAATCAACTTCCAAGATTGATGTTTCAAGTTCAGAGGCCAAGCTAATGTATGCCATTCTCTTTGGAAAAAGGTTTTCTCTCCCTCACACTATTATGTTTCACATGTATAGAGCAATGATGAAGAACATAGGTCAACTCCCTTACCCAAGCCTTGTTACGAAGTTATTCAGACATCTGAATATTCAGCCTCCACAAATCTTTTGTGTTCGACCATGCGATCATATGGTGGTAGGACTGAAAATGGCGACCAAAATGCGTCGAAGGAACCGAGCAAGGAGTTGGAGAAATTCAAGGAGAAGACTCCGCCAAATCTCATCAAATCTCTTCGCAGCTAAAAGAAAAAGGAAAGAGCCCATGGTTGCTCCATCCAAGAGAAGAAGAGCTCTCCTCGTTGAGGATGAAGATGATGAGGAAGACATCACCATATCTGCAATGGCTTTGAAGAATTTAAGTCGTCCTGTTCCACAGAAAGAATCGGAACAAATGACGAAAGAAGCAGAGGAGGAAAGACCTGAAGAAGAAAGAAGAGAAGAAGGAGAACTTGAGGAACACTCTTCTCCACCTGTAGGCATGGAAACAGGGGGAGATCAGGAGAAAGGAGTGAAGTCTTCATATCCTGATGCAAGTGAAGGAGTCGGGCCGCTCACCCGGACCCGAGAGGATGTTTATGCATCTCAATTTCCAGAGGAAGATCATGAAGTTTCATCGCCAAACCTGCGAGATTATGCTGATATACCATCGTTTGCATTTACTCTATCAGATCGAGCCGAAGCAAGTACTCAGACTGATAATGGAGCAGATTTTCGCAGAATGATGGATATTCTCTTGGAGATGCGAGGTCAAATTTATGCCTTGGGATGCAAAGTTCAAAACTTGAAGAATGAAGGTCAAGCTTCTTCATGTTCATTGAATGGTAAGATGCAATCCCTCTCTGTTCAAAATCAGGCCAATGCCAAGAGTGAGGAGATTGCACAACTAAAGGAAGACTTTAAAAGGCTGGAAGGCATCGTTCAGTCTATGGAAGATTTCCAGCTTGTCCGCATTCCCAAGCAATCTTGACTTCATCTCATCCTTTTTAATGATGACAAAAAGGGGAGAGATGCAAGATTTGAACAAACTTTCAATCATTAAACTTTTAACGTTTGTTGGATTGTTTTGTTGTTTGAACTCGTTTGACTTTGTTTTGTGTCGGATGAGAACCGAACTAGACTTGGACTTGATCGCTTCTATTAACTAGTATTGATATCTTATGGATGGCTTTTATACTAGACTAACCTATTTTCTGTGGTTGCAGATTCTAGTGTTATTCTTCTAGCCATTTATCTCTATAAGATATGTATATGTGTTTGAGAAATGTTTTGCAGGTCAAAGTTATCCAAATCTGCAGGCTAGTTTTGTCACCATCAAAAAGGGGGAGATTGTTAGAGAAATCTTCTTGAAGTGTTTTGAAGTTGACAAAATGTTTCTATCAGTCTAGTCTGAAGGCTTGCAGATTCTGCTATTTAAAGTCTGAAGACCTCCGGACAGCCAGACTCAAGACTCAAAGTCTATCCTCATTGATAGTCTCTAATCCGTTGAAGAAATGTTATCCAGAACTGGATGTTTCGTTAAGGATTTAATCTTATCAACTGGAGAAGATCTCGTGGCTGGAAAAGACATAACGAAGTCCTTTGATTGATCAAAGATTGACTCGATAATTAAAGATCCGGTGATTGTCTAAATATTATTGGAATGTTCTACTTATGGAAATTGAGATCCTGATTGTATGGGCGAACATGATTGATGGGCTATCAACACGTTCCTTTAATAGCTTGAACAATCTTCCTAATTGATTCCGTCCAACGGGTAGATTGGAGGAATTCCTTTGGTAAGTGCCAACAGGTATGGTGTCATAAAGGAGTATATAAAGAAGACGATCTTAGTTGTTCAAGGTGTGCGCGATAGAAGAATTCCAAAGTCTGAAGCTCATTTTTGTTTAGACAATTCTTTTGAGCGAATACTTGTATACAAAAGAGAGTATATTTGTGAGAAATCTTGAGGAGGTGTGGTAGAACATCTACACTTTGTGGAATCAAGGCAAAGCTGTGCTGTAACTTCTCTTTTGTTCATAGTGGAATCCAGCCAATAGGCTGTCAGTGAAGAAGAGTGGACGTAGGCTTGATATAAGCCGAACCACTATAAACCGCGTATTCAATTTTCTCTTCTCTCAGTCTTACTTTGATTATCGTTTGTCTCAAATCCATCAACTGTCTAGTATTGTGCAATTATTGAAAGAAAAATCTTTTATATACCTATTCACCCCCCTCTAGGTACTCATACTAGCAATATCAAAACAGACTTCTCCTTAAGTATCATAAGGAAAAAAAGCTAAGTATTATACAGGGGTACAATAAGCTCCTAAGAATAGACTTGTAACTATATAAGTGACATTCTATCATTCAGTCCACCAGCTGTTAATAGAGAATGATTAACTGTATGATGACACAGATAACATTAAAGCTATGAAAGTAAGCTGGACAGCTCCAGATTTACCTTTCCAGTCAAGATTTCAAACTCAAGCAACTCGTCAACAATCTTTTCGAGAACTCGACAATTTTTCTGTAACATTTCCTTTGCTTTGTAATAAGCCAAATCATACATCTGCAAAATAAGGATTCATCAAAGAAGGAACATTAAAGAATCTCACACTCAACCAGAGATTTCTGCTCTTTCAATTTAGACTATTGGATATAGTAAGCCAGACAAAGCCTCATAGCAACAGAAATGAGCAGTTTTTGTCAACAACTGAAAGTACATCTTTTATTGAAAAGGAAAGTATAGTGCACGTCTATTTGATGGTGAATCACCTTTCTCCAGTCAACTAAATCAATAAGCTCATCGTCCATCGTTTCTTTAGCAGCAATTTGTAGTATCTTCTCTCTTTCTGCTTGAGTTGGCCTCTGCAGATTGAACACTCTATCCATCCGACCAGGTCACTGCAATGCCTCATCAATATGTTTGAGGCTTCTAGTTGTGGCCATCAAGACAACACCATCTTGTTTCTCAAATCTGCATAAACAATTATGCTTATCAGGATGGCAGAAATGCAGAAGCTTCAACCAGACAATAGGGAAGTCAAATAAATAACCTTTTTCCCGATAGTTAACCATACAATAAAAAGACATTTAGAGAGGCCAGCAGCAAGAAAACCAAAAAAAGCTCATATACGCATGTCTTCATATATGATTTGCCTATAATACTGTTTCAATAATACTTGGTCTTGGAAATAAATTGTTGAATCAAGTTGCAAACAGAGGAAACTTACACTGGAGATGATACAAAATACTTTAGCAAGCACAAAGACTTAGTAGAAGCCAACACCAAGAATGCAAAACAGGAGCAGAATATCTTGAAAAAAGACCAGTTGAGAGGTCACTGGCAAATCTTGATATAAGAAAAACTGAAAAAATGACAGACAAGATTTTGCAAACAATAGTATGGTTGAAGTTACCCATCAAGTTCAACAAGAAGTAGATTGATGAAAGCCTCGTGGTCTTGCTTTTTAGTGTGAATGAATTTGCCACGGACACCAGCAAAAAGGTTAAAATCCTCGACAAATATGATTACAGGTGCCTACATCAAAGAACATAGCAATTAGGGTTCAACTGCAAAAGAGAACGTTTTGCAGAAGGGAACATGCAAGAAAGAGGGAATACCCAGCACCAAATATTTGATGTGAAATTTCTAGTCAGTCATTAATGAAAAATATGGCTCGCTATATGGAATGTAACTATGATCAATTTAAGCTAATCACTAGTAAAAAGACACCATCTGACCTCATAGGAGGCCAGCTTATTCAAAAGAAGAAACTATACAGAACTTTTTAGACCAAGAGTTGGGAGGAAAATGCATTTGTGCAGAGAGATCCTTTTCTCAACTACCAAACCAGGCATTGATGAAGTATATATTTGAAATGTGTAGAAGACCAAACAAAAATGCAAGGCCTAACATGGATGGATATAGATCAGTCTAAAGTGAAATGCAAGTAAATCAACATGTAACAATAAAAGAAAAATAAAACAAAGAGTTAGAGACGCCAACCAAATCCCGGGCTATCTGAAATAACTCCCTAACATTTGATGCACTTTGTCCAACCCATAGTCTAGCCTCCAACTGCTGGGCTTCAACTTTAACAACGGGCACTCTAGCTTCTGCTGCTATAACCAATGCCAGAGATGTCTTTCCGGTTCCCCTCTCACCCACAATAGGAACACTGGGCAATATAAGAATGACAAACCCCAAAACTGATTATTTGACAAATAGGATAGAGGGACATAAATATGGAAACTCTTTCGTTTCTTTTGTTAGACAAGATATTCATTTGCCGCATTTTGTTTTTACTTTTATGAGCAATAAATGACATATTTCTCTATCCGAAAAGAACGTAGCAACACAAATAAAGGTTATTTTCCTTTTCATTATCTCAATAATCACATGGTCTTAATCTATCATAATGTAATCACAATTTTAACTGTCTTCAACTTGCTCAGATTCTCATTGGTACACAGGAGAGAAGGGTTCTACCTATGCTGCTTTGGTTCAACAAAAGTCTTGACAGATAACATAGGAAAGGTTCTCCATTTATGTCCCCTCGTCCCCACATATAAGGCTTCAGGGCTAGGAAGCAACAATCAGCCTTGTTATGCTTGATCCAGTGAGCTGGTACATTCCACAGTCTCATGGAAGATACATAAAACACACTAACGTGATGCTCCTGACATGTAAAACTGCTTTATATAAAATGTGATGGGGTACTATGCTTAAAACCATGAAACACAATTTAATCATCGAGGTTGGGACACGCGAGTGCCATAACTTGGCACGGAAGGACACTTAAGTGTTATAACTTTAAAATTGTACACTTAAGTGCCAATATCGGAGTAAAATGAGACACTTAAGTGCCACTCCGGCGAAAATCCGGCCAAATGGCTGACGTGGCAATTTTCTGGCGAATTTGGTCCAAAACGGCATCGTTTTGCACGCTGACGTGGCGAAGAAATTACAAAAACGACGCCGTTTCGTGTCACACGTGTAAATAATAATATAAAAATTAATTAAATTAGATTTAAAATTAATTTTATTTAAAGTATTCAAAATTTCAAAAAATAAGAAAAATTTAAAAAATTTCTTAATATTTTAATTTTAATTTTATTTTTGAATATTTTAAATAAAATTAATTTTAAATCTAATTTAATTAATTTTTATATTATTATTTACACGTAGACACGAAACGGCGTCGTTTTTGCATTTTCTCCGCCACGTTAGCTTGCAAAACGACGCCGTTTTGGACTAAATTCGCCGGAAAGTCGCCACGTAAGTCATTTGGCCGGATCTTCGTCGGAGTGGCACTTAAGTGTCCCATTTAACTTCAAAACTGGCACTCAAGTGTACAATTTTAAAGTTATGGCACTTAAGTGTCCTCCTATGCCAAGTTATGGCACTTGGGCTGTTCTTCTGTCTTAATCATTACCATCAGTTAAAATAATAACTACCACCACGAGATTATGCTATATACGTCATACGATCATTTCAATATGATATCCAACCATCAACTGCTAAAAGTCCAACATAAACCTTCCGTTCTCATACCGTAGTTCATGAACTATCATATTTTGCAAGAGCAAACCTACTTAAAACAGTTTGTTAAGAGTATAAAGAGGGCAACGAGGAAATAGAAACGAGGCATGCTTGAAATATGCCTCGCCTCAGAACCAGGGAATCTCTCTCCCGAAAGTACCACCCTGTTCAATGAACATTTGATTGGTTATAGCAAAAGAGGTGATGGGCCATCAAATTCAATAGCACGCTCTCAATATGATTCTGCACGCATAGAGAGAAGAATTGCTGCAGAAAGATTTCTATCTACTAGTCATCCACAGCCTTCATGCAAGCACAATTTCACGTGGCTGATGGAAAACACGGACATACTGAATAGGAAATTCCACCTAAGCATAGTTCAACTAAGAACCCTTTATATGACTTAATTGATTCACCGAGCCCCTCCACAAACAAGCTAGTGTAAAAAAAGAAGGGGAAAATGAACTCTCCAGCAGAATCCATGTTAGTAGACAAGCAACTTATCTGGGTTGAATTTTTACGGACAAAATTCCATCTTTATGCTAGCAAATACCAATGGTGAAACATCTTCCAGACAAAATGAGTTCCACTGTGGAAGTCTACTTTATGCAGAGTACCAAAAGCATAGAGGCATTTGATGTCTTCAAGAGAAAAAAAACATACGCGAGGTGCACGGGTGCCCATTTTCTTGAAAAGCGCGGGGATTCTGTAAGAAAGAGGTTATAAACTAGAGTACTTTGCAGCATAAACACCTTCATTCCATCAAAACAATGTTATTGGCGGATTTTTAACCCTCTGCACAAAACAATGTTTAATTATGAGACAATAATTTACAAGAAAGAGGTTATAAACTAGAGTACTTTGCAGAATAAACACCTTCATTCCATCAAAAGCAGTTTTGATGGGATCTATGCCAGCCTTCTTCTGCTGTTTGATTTTTCTTACTTTATACTGGATATACGATTTTTGCAAGAGGACATAAAGGTAACATTTGATTCAGTCAATCGCACATCATAAGCTATAGAAAAAGAACTCTAATGACTATTTTAATAATCAAGTGAAGATAAAATAGAATTCATGAATAGGTGAGAAGTTTCTTTCTCAGTGTAGGGGTAAGTTCATCACAGGGTAGTGCTGATCTACAAGGGATATCTAGCTCCAAAAAGCATATGTTATTGACGAGAAACTTTAGCTGGTAAAGAGTCAAGACCCAATCTACAATATATTCCGAAGCAAAGCACAAAAGACTGAGTAAAGGATTCCAAACAAATGCGATAAAGTACTCCAATTGCTTACCACATTTAGAAAAAGCAAAAAGTCGAGGGTCATGCATCAGCGGAAGGGCAAGCCCAAAGCAATTGTAGCTAAAGAATCATAAAGGATATTTGAAGCAAGGAAAAAATAATACCACTCGCCGAAACTTCTGCATGTTTGGATCTCTACGTAAAGGCCCATAACCAAGAAGTCGAGGGACTTTTCTCTTCAAAATCCGGAACACATTATACAAAATGTATCCATATACAGCACTTCTATTAAAAAAACCACGAAAACCATTGGAGGTCATCCGTTTTTTGGATTTAAAGCTCATTTCTGCTTCCGATTGCCATTTCAAGTACCTTGTTGAGCCAGCAGTTTGATCAATTTCCTCCGGCCAGGCCATTCCCAATCGCACCCTCACCTGTGGCACATAAGAAATAGTAGAACTCATGGACAAAGTTCACAATTACCGTGAGCTCGAAATTTTTTTTTATTGAAATAGACATATTGCAAGGTTAAAGAATCAATACCGGATAGGGGATTGGGTACTCGACAATGGGAAAAAGTATCACTGTCACTATGTCATCATTTATGTTTTTGACTTTTTCGACAACCCAACCTCTGGCATATCATATGGCTCGAGTCCTCCGCAATCCCCTTAAGCATTGATGGAGGAGACTCGTCGTCAAAGGGAACTGCTGATGAAAATTCAACTCTGAGAAAGGTATCCACATAAGTTGAACGGAAGTCGGGATCCCAGAAGCAAGCATCTTCATGTACAACCCATCAAAGCCCCCCAAACCCTTCAAACAGCATTTCAAAATCCTGGAGACATGCAGAATAACATTAAAAACCGAAAGAAATGAATAACGTAAAGAAGAAACTATAAGTTGAAAGATGCAGTACCTTGATGTTGACATAATATTCCTTTGTGTCCCCCTTCAGAGCAACATACATAGCACCCCAATCATGTCTGATTCGTGCACTGTCTATAAGCTTCTTGGATACGGCATAAGGTACGGCTATGGGATCCATTTCCCACCTATTTTTCTGTTCATCGTACCATGTTTTGGACACCACCCTATCTCAGTCCAAGAGAATTTGTTCCTTCAAAGTAGTAAAAAAAAATCCATCAGTGTTAGAGCAAGCATCTAAATTTAACTTTGACGCTTCTTGAATCTTTATTTACTTGAAAGGTATCTCGAACAAAGAAGAGACGAGGTGTATACACTCTTTCAAAAGTCATGAACAAATGACAATTCAGAAGAGTAAAGACTCAAGGCATCCAACTTGGCGGAATAATGCACAAAGTCTTCAATGGTTTAGGCAAAAAGCTCATGCAAAAGCATGCTTGGGGACTTGTGATATAAATATGAGACGCAAACAGCACATGATCCGACGATGAGTGACCAAATCTTCTCTAATCTGTTATGATTCCACAGAGGGGGTGGGGTTTTCAATTTTCTTTTCTTTTTCGCGGGGAAGGGGGGTTTAGCGGGGTCTGGGGAGTTGAGAACAGAATACAATTTTACGTGACAAACCAATAACACAACACACCCACATCACTGCTGCTACTCAATGTTCCAAGAGTTACCTGCCGTTGGGTCACATACTCTTTCCCAAAATCCACATCTTCTAGTATTTTCTTTCTTTCGATCTGCCTTAGTTTCTTCACGCCACTTCTTCCACCCATGATACAAATGGAGCCCGATAGCTTTGGGAACCACGACCTCCTTATCCCCAAACATCCACTTCAACTCGAGTACAGGAAAACCCTTGACAACTTCATCAACCGGTGTATTGACAATATAACGCTTTTCATCACCAAATTTCTTCATGCTTTTTCTTATGCGAGCTTCTAGACTCCTCTGCGGTTCCCTAGAATCTTTAAGGCCTTGTTTTATAAGAAGAGCAAAATCTACTGAATATTGATGAAAGAGAGGACCAAAATCTTCAGTCTCCACAATCCTTGGCAGAATCATCTGTTCCAGGTACTTCCTTTGAGCACTTTTCAGATCTTTCTCAATATCAGACTTGGAAAGCTTGGTTTCAGAGTTTAATGGCACACTTCAGACAAAGGGAAACATTTTGCTCAAGATGAAGAAGCATGCTCATTTACCTCAGAAAGGAAAAAGAATTGCTCAAACTAGGGTAGCCCATTCTCAAAAGTAGATATGCATAGAAAGAGCACAGAAGGTGGAAACACTTCGAGCAAGTTGGCATCATTGAATTGGAAACCTGCCAATCTATTCATAGTGCATACACCGAGAACAACTGAGAAATATTTAATTAAAATGTATGCAGCAATGATGGGGAAAGCCTTGTGGTATCAGCATATTGAACCAACAATTGCCCCTATAATCTGGACTATAATTATAGGGGCAATTATAGGAACGCCCATCAGTTGATGATACCATGAACACTCACACACGTGATCAACAACAATAATGGTCTAAGTAAAACTGCAAGCCTCAGACATAGTTAACAAAAACACAGGCTACACTGCAGTTGTTCTTTTTGTTTTCCTTCTCCCTATCATATCAAGCACCGAGCAGGGGAACCAGAATATATAATGCATATAGGCTGGATTCAATTCGAACACGGGCATCGTTCAGAAATGCTATATATATGTACATATTATGTATATACACACCACTGAAGGGTACGTGATCCAGAGCGTACTAAATAAATATCTGACTTATAACCTTAAAGAGACTAGTCCCCTTTACTCTCCGAATAACATGAAATAAACCACAGAACTTCCACTTCCTATCTTCATGATCTAGAAAGTGGATAGCATACTTATAACTAGACCCAGAAGAAGACAGCACTGAGTCTCTGTAAAGCCTAAAGAGATTTCATCCTGAACATTGGCGATCCGAAGGGGAACGGGGGAGGGCTGTTGAAAGCACAGGTCCTCCAAAGCTGTTGTGCTACATAAAAGCTTCCTTCTGGGGCTGGCATCAGATGGAACGTCTGAGGGGCAGATTCAGAGCAGAGAGCGTTAGAGAAAGTCAAGATGTACACTACAAGGGTAAGGGTATACGACTACACTACTCAGTATGCAAATACAAATACGATTGACTTAAATCGATCAAGGATGGACGGGGATTGATAGAGAGAAATTGCATAGAGTTTACAAGATCTAATAACTTCAAAAAAGGGTAAATTTCTTTGGGCATCACCCCCAAAAAGTTGGCCTTTTCCTAACACTTGGAAACTCAAAAAGAAATAAAATAAAAATATCAAATGGATCCTTCAACCGAGAGAGAGAGAGAGAGAGAGAGAGAGGCCTGGTTGAAGGCCTGGATCCTAACTAATTTGTTGAGCAAAATATCAAATTTTAACTTATTAGTGAAAACTCTGATTTTAAGTGCGGTGAGGATAATCTTGTTCTGTTCATATTTGTGATACACATCATCATGTATGATGAGACATTTTGCAGAAATTATGAGATTCTTTGTCTACTGCATTATCTCAAGTGACGGTATCATATGAGATGATTAATCTGGACATGCCATCATTGAAGCTGATCCAAAAGTGGGATGCACGGTAAGATTTTGTTGGTTATTAAACTCATAAATGGTATCCAACGTGCTGAAGGGCTTGATATATGGGGTTCTTTCATATTGTTGATGAAGGAGCTAACTAATTTCCAGGATTACTATAAAGCTCTCCCTCTCTATTACAGAGCGTTGTTGATATGATGAAGACTCATTTTAGGCAGACAGGCGCAGTCCTTCACAACCAGCAGATTCCTAATAATACAGTTCCATCTCAAGACGAACATTGGTTTTCATATGCAAAGCTGCTGCGGTGAGTGCATGGTTAATTTTCTCTTTTGTACATGGTGCTAGCATTTGTTTGTTATCCGGGAAGTGTTTCTTCCCGACTCTTTAAGCTCTTATGTGCATTGGTGTAGAGCGTGGTAATGATCACCTACAAAATGCGGCTGATGATTTAAAAGCCATGAAGGACTACAAGGACTTGCTCACGGAATCAGTGTTTCTTCATGCCCTAACCCAGAGTTTCTTCAAACAATCTTGGAGGAGAGATCTGCATATTTCTCATGTTCAGCTGATTCAGATGTCTTAGTTTGTCCATTAAGGGCATACATGACAACGGCATTGTGCAAAGGAGGAAACATGGAGGCCCCAGAATCAATTCTCATGGAGCTCAATTTACCTTATTTTGACAAAGTTCTTTGTTGTATATCCTTCTTCAACCGCACTCGTGCTAAAATAGATTTGGGCTCGAGGTAAAATGCAAGTACCTTTCAGCTTTTGAAAAGATGTGTGTCTGGCAACCTTAAGGATTTCATTCCTACCAGAACCTTAATGAAAACAGGCTTTGATTGGAGAAAGGAGTTACCATAAAACCACCTGCATATAGCATGACATCACATGTGTGAACAAGTGCATACTTGACATGCATCTTCACGCCTTCTTATTTCCAGTTTGTTTTCAGTGTTCAGCAATAGGTTTGTCTATGCTTGCTATGCTCAACTCGTCCAATTTATCGCGGAATTGGGTTGAGGGGTCGTCACCCTTGCCATCAGTCTGGTCGCCATGTCTCTGGTGTTCTTTCCTGACTCAGATCCATCTCCAATTGCAATTGCGAGAATCTGCAATTCCTGCCTCGGTTCGATATGTGAACGTAATCAGTGTCGAAGCCCAATAGCTTTGGGAACCACGACCTCCTTATCCCCGAACATCCACTTCAACTCGAGTACAGGAAAACCCTTGACAACTTCATCAACCGGTGTATTTACAATATAACGCTTTTCATCACCAAATTTCTTCATGCTTTTTCTTATGCGAGCTTCTAGACTCCTCTGCGGTTCCCTAGAATCTTTAAGGCCTTGTTTTATAAGAAGAGCAAAATCTACTGAATATTGATGAAAGAGAGGACCAAAATCTTCAGTCTCCACAATCCTTGGCAGAATCATCTGTTCCAGGTACTTCCTTTGAGCACTTTTCAGATCTTTCTCAATATCAGACTTGGAAAGCTTGGTTTCAGAGTTTAATGGCACACTTCAGACAAAGGGAAACATTTTGCTCAAGATGAAGAAGCATGCTCATTTACCTCGGAAAGGAAAAAGAATTGCTCAAACTAGGGTAGCCCATTCTCAAAAGTAGATATGCATAGAAAGAGCACAGAAGGTGGAAACACTTCGAGCAAGTTGGCATCATTAAATTGGAAACCTGCCAATCTATTCATAGTGCATACACCGAGAACAACTGAGAAATATTTAATTAAAATGTACGCAGCAATGATGGGGAAAGCCTTGTGGTATCAGCATATTGAACCAACAATTGCCCCTATAATCTGTACTTAGCACTAATCCAACTGTGTCTGTAGTATCGGGACTCACAACAAATGAGGGGCTGCAGAAATTTTGCCTACTTGAGGCACTCTTTCGCCAAATTTCCCTCTTGAATCTCTCGACCAGAGCTTCACACACACACTCTCTCTCTCTCTCTATGAAACAAATCTCTCTCACTCCACTACTCATTGCAACCGTCTCCCTCCTCATTATACTATCCTCAACATCCCCAACTCTCTCCCAAATTCTATCATACTCGTCCTCCAATTTGCTCAAGGTCTCCTCAAATTCACCCCCTTTTGCAGCCGTCTTCTCGTTCTCCCTCTTCACTCTCATCGCCTCATCAACAATCTCCTCTGACCTCTTAATCAACCCTTCTTTCTCTCTCTTCAATTCCCTCAGCTCCTCGTACATGCCACGCGATATCCCCTCCTGCAATTGCCCTTTTTTTTTCCCGATTTCACCGCCTTCATCGCCGCCTCCAGCTCCTTCACGCGCCCCTCCCCTCTCCTAATCTCATCCATCCATACATCTCAGGACCACCGAAACCTTCTCCAGCAATCTCTTCGAAAACTCGTGCCCTTTCGCTTCAGACCCCTCCTCTACTCTCTCCAAATTCAGCTCCGCCGCCGCCGCCGCCGCCGCAGGGGCCTGAACACGGCGAAACGGAGCGAAACCTACCGCTATGAAGAACACCGCGCAAGCCAACGGCTTCACCGCGCACTGGATCACTCGACCCAAGCTCTCGGAAGCTTCTTCCGGAACCGGCGCCGCCGCCTCCTCTCCCCCGCCGCCGCATTTCGAGCCCCGGAAAGGCTCGGCGAGCCGGAGCGCCTGCAGGCGGGCGGCGAATCTCGGAGGCCGCCGCCGCCTCCCGACCGGCTTCGAGGCGAAGGCGGAGCCGAAGCGGAGGCGCGTCGGGGGAGGAGACGGCCGCCAGGATTGCGGCGAGAGGAGTGGAGTGGCGATGGAGGAGGCGACGGAGTTCATGGCTCTAAGCAGCGGAATGCGCAGCGCGCGAGGGCATTGCGATGAAGAGAGAGAGAGCTCTTCGGGAGTGCCGGAACGGAGCTGAAAGTGGTTTTTGTCTCTCTCCGGGAGTGCCGGAACGGAGCTGAAAGTGGTTTTTCTCTCTCTCCGGGGGTGCCGGACCGGAGCTGAAAGTGGTTTTTCTGGGATTTCGGAGAGAGCCGGGAAGAAACGGCGGAGGGTGAAACTGTAATTACCGAGCGTTCAAGCTGAGGAGCGTCTATTTTTTTCAGGTTTTTTTTTCGTTAATATTGGAATTGATGTGTGAATATTTTCTCTATCATACTCTAAATCTATTAATTTTCAAAGTATGTATTTCAATATTAGTGCATAAAAGTATGGGTGAAACATGATTTTAGGGTCGAAACGATAAACACATAACCAGTCTGATTCTAGGTTCTAGGATACTGAGGACGGGTTTCGATTTTTAGAAATTTGGGAATCTGTTCCAATGGATGGAATGCGGAACTAAAATCTATAATTACTAAGAACCCGAAATAAGTTTCTTTTTATCTTTCTTATTCCATGTCTTTGCTCAATCTTATAATATTAAATGGCATTCGATGATGAATATATAATTTGAAACTAGGAGTGTGCAAAGGAAGCGGGACTCGTCCGAACTCCGCCCGAAACCGATGGTTCTTACGGAACAGTCCACTTCCTAATTCCAATTTATGAGAACCCGTGGATACTGGTCCAGTTCCCGATTCATTGGACGGATCCATTCACATGGACCGAATCGATTATATTATAATATATTAATTTTTAATATTAAGAAAGTCAAAATCAATAAATCTCAAATTTAGGAATTGCATTATTCTCTCTTAGTTCTCCATCTCGTCTCTCCCAAAATTGCTCAAGCTCTCACAGTCTCTATTTAGGGCTCCGTTATGGTATTACCTTATTTGCATGCTTCTCACGTGGAAGGTAGCAACATTCTTGGGGTGGATAGAGAATTTCTTTGCTTTGTGGTTGAGATATGAGAAGTCGCGTTGCTAGTTTGAGTTAGTACTGCAGCTTTTCAATTGCTTTGACTTGAATAAAAGAGATGAGCATGATTGGCTTGTTATCTAGCTTAATCAAGTAAAACAAGTAATTGTCTAAATTTATTTGTTATGCTTTTCCTCTAGAGGGTTCCAAAACTTCTTATCTCTAAATCAAAGACCTTCATCTTAGTCGAGAAAATGTTATTATGAGTATGAGTGAATCGTGAATAAGAAACGCGGATGAATTTTTCTTGCGCATCCTCATCGTGGTACTAAAGTGCCAAATTTGCCCACTTGTTCCTTGCAACAGCATTAAGTGCACAAATTTGTCCTCATTACCTTGCCAGTTTTGGTTTCTCATTCTCTTTGTGCAAGTCTACATTGGCAACATTTAGTTGATGTTTGTCGATCCACCTGGATACCGAAAAGGGTGGTTCTCAATTCTAATTTTTCGGAACCAGTACTTAGTGTGAGATTCTCGATTCTAGGGCATGCACACCCCTATTTGAAACCACTATTCTAAGCTTTCATTTTCTACTTAAACATGATTGAGGCTTTTACTTGTTGATGTTTTATATTCTTCGTATGTCTAAATATAAATTATGATTAATGGGTTGAAACGGCAAAAAATTATTTTTAAGGTAATGATTCAATGCAATTGTTCAATTATAAATGCAGGTGAAACTTGGAATGAAATAGGCTTAACAAGTAGGATAGGTTCTAAGTTCCAAAAATTTGAAAATCAAATGTGATGAATAAGTTTAAAGTTCTAAGTGGAACACTAGGACCAACCCTCGAGCTACTCACCTCTATGTACCAGCACTTAAATCAAAATCTTATCCAAAAGACCGTACAAAGAGGATGGTGTATATAATTTGCATGAAAAAAACTTTGTTCTTTAATATTATGAAAAACACTAGATTAGTACATATGTAACAAATTTATTCAAAACTAATTTTTTGATCTTAAAAAACCCCCAATTGATACAAAAATCTCCCCACCATTAGTTTCCATTAAATTTTACTATAAAATTATTGAGTTATGTGAAATACGGATTGACGAGTGTATCGGTTTGGAATTTTATCTTTTGTCTGTTATAGGTGTACCATCTTCTCTTTCAAATTCTTACGGATGCATGCAGAGGACTTCTTTCTTCCCCACAGGAATATTGGATAATTTGTATAGAGAGTGGTCAAGCCGTTACTATTAATCATACTAAGTCAACACGATAATCTGCTTAGTCATTACTCGAAATAGAGTAATATGGGGAGAATGTTGGTACAGTCCTTCTATCACTTGTCATATAAAATAAAATAAAAAAAGATTTACATTTTCTAATCACAACAAGTGACTCACTTTCACGCCATGAATTACATTTGCACAGAGAATTTATATATAAGTCTAAGACAAATGCTATCTTCACAAGATCAGCATGCAACAGGATATATACTAACGAGAAACCTGATGACTTTCCGCATTTACAGGTGCTTTTGACTCTCAAATAATCTAAATCCTCTGTCCCAACATGAAAAAAGGTGAAAAGCTTCTTTCTATCTGCTTTGTTCCTCATAAAGGTCCACCATGCTCAATTATCATATCTGACGTCTCGATATAGCATGACATGCAGCATGTTAAAAAAAAAAAAACCAGGAGCTGCCACATCAAGTAGCAATAACAAAGAGGCCTGATTAGGTTTGAAACTTCTTGGCCCAACCATATCCATTTCAAGGGGAGCAGACTATAATCTCGTTGGCTGGAAAAAGGAAGGAGAAGGATAAGACAGGCTCCCTAGTCCCTGACGAACAGTACCTGGGCTGTAGGCATGATGAATAAAGTTACTGTCTCACCAGCAGATATAAGAAGTATATACACTGATCTTTTTAGTAACAAGCATACTTATAATAGATCCATTAGATAAATTGTGATGGTAGCCTCCTTTATATCACCGTAACATAGAACTATTCTCACGTAGATCCAGAGTAGGAATAGATCGAGGATCACGCTTTGAACCATGGCTCAGTTAGTTAGAAGTTTCTCATCTACAGGTAGGATTTATGAGTTGATTCTTCCGTAACACTAACAATAGAAGGGTCTTTGGTTTCTCAATCAGTTGCTCATAACACCAACTCTAAGAGTCAGTCGGAACCTCGTGGTCTCCGCTACATTTTTCTTGGGTACTCAACCACTCAAAAGGGTCATATTCATGCTTGTTCCCCATGCTCAAAGCTGCAACCTAGTGAAACAGAAACATACAAACTGAGTTAATGTAAAGCACATAAAAGATTCCCAGCTGGAATATGAACCTTCAATATATAACGGTGTTGAGATTGATCATCAATGTTCCATTTTTACGATCATAAAGTGCATGCAAAATGGACCAGAGAAGTACCGCATTACTGTGGTAGTAAATTGCAGGACTGTCGTCAGGCCCCCAACCATAGTGAAGGACGATTCTTGTCGCTACCTGTCACAGGTTATGTATATTAATATATACATCTGCATGTATTCACCTTTAACTGTGAGAGTTTTCTCTCGAAAGGTAAACTAAGGTAGAGAACATCAACATACTTCTCAAAGCATAATGTTACAGGACCAACCTCTTGAGTTTGCTTCAGATCAGAGAAGAGAGAAAATTTTCTTCCCCAAAAGGAAGTAGAAGCTGTGAAGCAACACACGAACCAAAGCAAAATACAAGTGAGCTTGACTCTGAGTTGGCATTAACAGAACCTTCACTCCATGCCTTGGTGATCTTTGTACAGCCAATTCCCCGCAAGAACGGGGCCAAAGTGAACATCTTTATAAGACTAAGGGCACTAAATCCCATAAGACACGCACCTGCAAATAACAGCCCCCGCGAAGACGAGAACAAGAACAACCCAGGACACAAGTGTATACACTTTGCACAGCACAATGATTAAATTAAGTCGGCCAAAATGCTCCAATAACAGATAAATCCATAAATAGACATCTCATGTCACTGTGTTCCACTGTTTTGCTGGAAGCCAAGAGTCCATTGAACTAATCTGAGATCTATTCTGCTAACCAACCAGCTGAACAAACCAATGCCATGTCTATGCCGGCTGAAGCCAAAACCTTCACACATTCCTCATTCCGACATCTTGCAGCAATCATTAACGCAGTCTCTCCACATTCTGTCTGTGAATTCAGACTGCAGCGGGCAGAGATCAAGCAACTGAAAAACTTTAGGATACCTGAGGCACACTGCCAAACAAACGGGTCATATTCCAGTTTTAGGATAATGAGCAGAGATGACTTAGAGGATTGAAGCAATGCCCTATCACTTCCATTGACATCCACACCTTACCGCATTAAGCGATATTGCAATCTTAGTTGACATCTCACATTCATTGAATAGAACGAGATTGGTGTGTTTCGCTCAGAAGAAACGGATAATTCGCTCAAAGAGTCATGTACAACTTGGAGCAACACAACTAAACTTTCCCTGGTATGAATAGCTAAGGTTATTGCACTCAGTTATGGCTATCAAAGTCAAGAACCTATTCATTTTATCTGCAACTTCGAAACTGGCAATATACATCTTGCGTAATTGTCAAGCCAAATGATGGATAAAGCTTGATTTCACAAAATTCAATTTTGCTTTGAGTCTTAGTTAGCGTTAATATTTCCTGATTCTGCTTGTAAATCTCTGGGGTTACTAGAGTCCACAGAAGATGAAAAAGACTTCTTCTCGTGACTGACCAGCCATACCTTGATGAGTGCATCAACAACCGCAACGAATCCAATGTAGCACGCGAGGACAAGAGCACGAACAACAGCATGTGGGCTGATCATTTTCCAGCTCTACTACTTTATTTTTACCAATGAAAAAAGTCAGAAGAGAGGAGAGAAAAAACAAGGTTTGCTATCCAATTGATGAACCGAGGTCGACATGTAAGGCTCAGTATAATTACTTTGTTATGTTCCAGAAACAGCATAATGCTATAATGTTATAATATGGGGTCAGACGCTGCACTATAGACATCACCAAGAAAATTGATGCAATAGTGTCGGCTTAAAAAGCATATGATAAGCAATGTATGAGATTAACCATAGATTAAAATAGGTACAAGCATATAAAACTCAATTAAGGAGCCGAGACTAATATTTTCAGATTAAAATCCATACAAGCATATAATTAAGGAGCCAGGACAAATAATTAAGTCATAGAAATAAGAAGACTACTGGTAATTACAGACCACATAACATAATAACAGCCATGTCTAATGACAGCGACTTTGACATCAGTTCAACAAAACATGTATGTGTATAGCGGCCCAACGGCATCATCTCCAATGATTCTGACCGGTAGAGGCCATCCACGAAGCTGTCATATTGGAGTTCCACGCTTTTGTTGGTGCCGAGGCTCCAGTAATGGATAAGAATTACGGGCTTGAACCGATTGAAGAACCGAGATCAACATGTAAGGCTCTGTATAAATACTGTCTTTGTTATGTTTCAGAAGCAGCATTATATTGTAATATGGAGTCAGATGTTGCACTATAGATATCACCATGAAAATGGACGCAACAGCGTTGGCTTAAAAAGCATATGATAAGTAATCTATGAGTTTAACCACAAAATAATATATCCAGACAAGCATATAATTAAGGAGTATTTAGGTCATATGTGATGCTGTACCCAGAGCTGCCTTGACCTCTGCTTGGTGCAGTCGTGCCATCCTCAGGTGCCCGTGGCACAAGCGCCCCTGCTGGGAGCACAAGTGGGTCCGCCGGTGGCATAAGCAGATCCACCGCCGCCGGATCCACGAACGAACGGAATAACGAGAAGATAATCCGTGGCGGGATAATCCATTTTCCCGCCACAGTTTCTACTAAAATAAAGGTCTAAGCGCCATTTCAACAAAAACCCTTGAGTCAGTTTCATCCTACGAACTAATACACACACGCATCGTTGCTCATTCTAAAAAGAGAGGGAGAGAGAACATACCTCGTTGAATATTCGACCCGAAACCCAAGCCTGGTTTTCTTTCTTTCTTTTTCTGTCCCCCTCTTTTCACAGTTTAAGTTTTAACTTTGTGAATTGACAAATTTAGAAGCATTTTAGAAGAGTGCTTATAAGCAAATGTTACTTTCATGTCAATGGTAAAAGTTCTTTATAAGTCATTTCAAGTTATGAATTTCTTACAATTTTTTATTTTATTTAATATTTTTTTTAATTAACTTTTTTTAATCTGACATGAAATTTTTATCCAAGTAATATATACACAAAAAGGCTTAGAGTGGGTTAAATTGGTTCTCTTAGATTATATTAACCATTAATGGGATTTGGTAAATTGGCTCAGAAAATTTACATTGGATGAAAATATATCAAAATAAGTTAAATTGGTCAATATGGGTTGGATCATTTTCGACTCGACCCAAATCCCACCCAACCCACCCATTTGATGGCCCTATCTTTAATATACCTTTGTCGATGACAGGCAATGTATACTCTTAAATGCAAAAATTGTATATACAACATACACTAGTGTTATGCATGTGAAAAGTTGGGCTAACAAGTCTCCTGGCATAAAATATATAATTTTCACCTATGCATTGTTTCTACATGGCTAAAAGATCCAACACCAAGAATCTGTCTTTTCAGAGCTATCGCCCCAATAAAAAAAAAATTCTTATGATAGGTCCTGTTTCTAGTCAAAAATGCATCATCAATTGTTTTACATGGATGTATTTCTAGTAAATTCCTCAAATTTGAACGCTCATGTAGTTGCTAGGTTAGCAAGAAGTAAATAACTAGATTGGGCACGTATATTAGTTAATAATATAGCTACCTTGTTATTCTTTGTTTCATCATAGCATTCTTCTAAATTGGTGTAGATATGTGCACACATAATTCAATTGCATTTCCAATATCAGGATTTTGATAGTAGTTATTGATGGCCTTAGTCGCAAGCACACTATTCGGAATTATTATTTTATGGTTATCGTATCTCAATAAAACAGTTGTTACGATGTTTATATCTTCCACTAACATTTGAAACACAATACACCATGGTTTAGAAACATATATTTTGAATATTTGTTGAAAACATAGAGCCGTATATGCTTGTGTACCTAGACCCCATCAACTTTACAATAATCGCCAACATGAAATGGATGCATCACAAACAAGAGAATAATCACTTCAAATGTCATCTTTCAAGAATCTTCAAGTATGAATACCACAGGTAGCAATTGGGAGCTAATGGGAAGTATAAACTTTTTTTGTGGCAATTCCTGTTATAAAGATTCATATAACTGCTATAAGGATGCCAACTACAATGTTCACAATCCAATGGAGTTTGTTCATAACATTCTTAATATAATCTGGAGTCAAAGTTAGTGCTCTTCATTCTTTGAAAGCATTAACTGCATTACATCCAATGCAAACTTAAAGCTCAATTAATGGACACGGCAATTATATAAGCTTTACGTTTGCATTTGGATGTGATGCAATTTAATCATTTTACAAAACGAAGTTGGATGACATTAAGATGATTGTTAACAAGCTCCATTGGAGATGAACATTCTAGTTAGCATCCTCATAGCCATTATATGGTTTTATGTGTTAGGAATTGTCGCGAAAATGTTTTTGCTTCTCATAAGCTCCCAATTACTACTTGTAATATTCATATTTGAAAACTCATGCAAGATGACATTTAAAGCGATTATTTTTCTGTTCACAATGCATCCATTTGATAAGAGCGATCGTTGTGAAGTTACTATGGTTTAGGTAGACAAGCAAATACAACTCTGTGTTTTCAACAGATGTTCAAAACATATGTTTCTAAACCACGATACATTGTGTTTTAGATGGTGGTGAAAGAGCAAAACATCTTAAAAACTGTTTTCTTGAGAAATGACAATCAGAAGATAATAATTCCAAATAGTGTGCTAGCTACTAAGGCCATCACTAACTACTATCGAAATCCTCATATGGGAGATATAGTTGAATTATGTGTGCACATGTCTACACCAACTAAGAAGATTGCCACAAGAATGACAAAGTGAGTAACTATACTATTAGCTAATCTACTTTACCCCTCTCGTTATTTACTTCATGTTTTCTTAATGACTAGAGAATTGAAAGTCAAGAGTTGAGGAATTTACTAGAAAATTGTCCATTTAAAACAATTGACGATGTTGTCTTGATTTTGGATCTCTGGCCATGTAGAATTGATGCGTAAGTAAAAAATAGTTGGTTTATGTAGCTGTTTCAAATGTAGAGGGTCCCTCACTAATTATGTGCAATTCGTCCTAACACCGAACTTATTATTGCATAAATGATCGAATCTCTTATTTGCTAATGTACTGCTTCTTACAATTGGAGACCCCATAAAACAAAAAAAATGTTTTTGTTGCGGATCTCATATGTGTTTGTAATGCTATATAACAATTTTGGCAAATCTTTCGTTATAGAATCGTGTCGAGTTAGTTTATTTTACTATTTTAAATGCAATTGGTTTGGTAAAATGCATGTGCATTGCACAAAAGAGGGACGTTTAATGCATGAAGTCACTAGTCGGCCAAATTTTCGGCACCGACAAGCCCGTGCATCAAACATGCATCTTTCTTACAGTGGGATGGGCGGGGGTGGTTTCATGCCTTTTACAATTTACTTGCAGTTCCATTTATTGATTAATATAATTCTACCCATTAATATAATTCTACCCATCAGTCTTTCGCAACTCCCTTTGGCTCCAACAATTCTCTTCCTCCTTCATTTGTTGCTTTGCTCTACGTCCTCTCTTCCCATGGCATCAGAATCATTATCTTTGTTTCTCTTAGAGTCGCCTTGAACTCTCTCTTGTCATTCCCACACCTTCCATTTATCGTTGTCCAATGCAAAGCAGCTCTCTGTCCCAATCCTCAACCTCAAGCTCCTCGCCTTTCCTTTTCCTTTCAAACCTACCATCTCCTCCTCCTTTGCCTTGTATAGATTGTACTTGAAGAGAAATAGTGTGTGCGCCATCGCTTCTTCTTCATGTTTGGAGGACACCGCTATGAGGCTCTATATTGGAAACATCTTTAGAGATGTTGAAAACTCCTAACTCACCCAAATCATTGGACAAAATGGCGCCACTGAATGCAATTCTATAGTGATTGCAGCCCGACAATTTGGTTTTGGGATGGATCCATGGGGTCAACAAGTAGTATCCAATTCCAATTTTTTGGAACCGATTCTTAGTGAATAATTCCCAATTTCATGGTGGGAATCGCCCAACTTGGAGCCAATCACCCCTAATGAGAAGCAACATAGAACAACTCCAACGAAACTAAAGCAACAATAATCTAAAAGTCTAGTACAATATAGTTTGGTAAGCAATTTTTATGGTAATGCTTGGGGATCGTCTGCATACAGAAATTTGTAGATCATGTTCCTACTTATTTTCTATTTGATTGCAAATTCAATATTAATGTGCAGGACATGTGGAACTTTCTCCTGCAGCTTAGGTTTTTTCTATAGCAACTTCATCTTTGTGATGGAGCAATTTTGCTACATAGTGAGGATGGTAGAAGTGGCTACAAGTAGCACAAACAAATTGGAATACCCAATATTGTTGAGGGAGCGGTATAACTCTCTCCCCAAGCAATGTTGACTCACTTCTGAAAGCCAAGCATGGTCAAATCAGATTGACTAGTTTACCGGGTTAAACCCAATTGTGTTTATTAAAATGAGTTGAATATGCAAATGGACTATGCTCATGGCTAGTTCCATATTGCCATGGCCACTATAAGGAACACACTCATACATACCTCTCATAGGAACTAAAATGATACAATAGCACCAAAACAATTGAAAGACTTTGATCACTAAAAGAAAAACAATTTTGGTCCAAGTATTTTTAACGTTCTTTATAGTCTTTAAACAAGTACTTTAAGACCATTTTCACCCCTCTAAAACCAAAATAGTACATTGGAATGCCATCTGGGGGATGAAAATAGTAGCAAAATAGTCGTTCAGGGACTAAAATGAGAACAGGGATCAAAATGAAGAATGCCCAAAATAATTGGAACCAATAATATTCTAATCACTAAATTTCCAGAAATTAACATACCGAAAAAAAGTACATACCAGGAAAAGAACGCTGAAGGAGGAAGACATGTAACATAAAAGGTTACCTCCAGCACAAACAGAATTAGAACAATCATCCTCCTCGGCTATCCCATCTTCAACATCTTCCATCCCAACATTTTTAGTATCATCCACAATAAAACTAGACTTTGCAACATTCTAAAAAGTTATTGTGTCAAAAGCCAAGCCTGGTGAGAACCAGATTGACCAATTTACCAGGTCAAATGTGATTGTGTCAGAGTTACTAAAACCAGCTGAATATAGATTGATCTACGCTCATCGTAAGTTAGGTATCCATGTGCTGTTTTTATTTTTATTATAATCCTAGAATAAAACCTAACCACTCAACTTTGAAAAGCAAATACAACTTAGAAAAACAACATAAAAGAGTCACAATCAATTCAATCAAAGATAATAATGAAAGAACGAGTGAAAAAAAATAAAGTGTAGTAAAGTAACTTGGTACGAGTCACACAAAGAATATAACATAGTCCTATCATTAAGTTTCAGAATAGCAACCCCATGAGCTTAATTCAATTTGAGTCCAATATCCTAAAGAAACTATTTTTCTTCTATCTAAACTAGAGAAAGTTTTGCCTTTTCCTAAAATATGTGTATTATCTAACAAAATAAACTAATTCTTACATCTAAACATGAGCTTAATTCTATGTGAGCCCAATTTCTTAAAGAAACTAATTTTCTTGTGTGTAAAGGAGAGAGAATCATGAATGTTTCCTAAACTATATTTATTATCTGCATAAAACTAGACTAACTCTATAACCAAAATCTAAAAACCTAATCATGGACTATTTTTCTAACCAATTTTCCACGTTTTTTTTCTTTCGAAATTTATTTTTTATTTCTATTAGTTTTCCCTTCAATCCATAGTCTCTGGGTCCTCTCACCCAGCACCCGAACTCTCATCTTTTTTTCTTGGTATTCACTTTCGCTCTTCTAACTGCATGCTTGTTTTTTTTTTTTTGGTCGGTAAAAAGGAAACTTCATTCGCGAAACAGCATTACAACAGTTAAACGCCTCAGTACTTAACATATCAAGCAAAGCAGGAGGGGGGACTCAGCCCAGTTGGAGGAGAGGAGATTTTGTTCGTGGGCTTTTGCGGCCCAATCAGCCACAACAATGGTTTCTCTTCTGCAGTGGCTGATGCGAAAGGGTTGGGAAGAGACGAAGCAGCGCCGTAGCTTCAGCAAAGAGAGCCCTGTGCTCCCATGGTGACATGCCTAAACCTTATGCAGAGAACCACCCGGTATTACACTATCAATTACTTCTCATCATCACTAGGGCACCATCATTAGCTGCCGGAACATGACTATCAACTGCCACTATTGTCCCTGGCCACCGCAATCAACATCGCCGATGGTCAATTAACACGCATACCCAGGAAGAGCAAAGAAGTTTAAAATTGATACCCTAGAAGCACAAACCTTAAACATCAACTGGAGCAAGCATTCAAGTCAAGGACTGTACCTCACGTCTTCAACTGTCTATACCACAGACCGTCCTCAGAACACATAAACATCATGGAACCCTGAGGCAGAACAGCGAGTCATAGAGGCAAATTTCGGTAAGCATGACTTACCTCATCTTATAACCGATAACCTAATTTATAATCATTATAAGAGAAAAAGCATGAAAAGAAAAAGTTTTTTTTCTATTTTTTATCAATGAATATAGTTTAAAAGAGTAAAGCCAGGAAAGTATTCTTATTCCCAAAATATCCAAATTTTGATGCCTAATACTCCGTAGACTTTTAGACTCCATAGGAACAATAATCAATTTTAGCTCGAATGGTTTGTAGAGGAATCCTACCTTCTCTCATCCATTCGACACGTGCAATTTCTTTTCCGTCGAGGCGACCTGCAATTTGTACTTGAATTCCTTTTGTATCTACCTGTTTGGTTAATTCAATAGCCTTTTTTATTGTTTTGCGAAATGAAACTCTATTCTTTAACTGTCCAGCTATAAATTCTGCAAGAATATTAGGGTGCCCATAAGGGTTTGTAATTCTTGTAATAGCAATGTTGAGTTTTCGGTTCACACAATTAAGTTCTTTTTGTACATTCATCTGTAATTCTTCGATTCTTCACGTCTTGCCTTCTAGTAATAACTTTGGGAATCCCATATAAATTATGATTTGGATCAGATCAATTCTTTTCGAATTTCTATGCGTGCAATTCCCTCCACACCAGAGGATATTCTCATATTTTTTTGTAGATAATTCTTGATACAATTTCGTATTTTTTGATCTTCTTGCAGACCATCGGAATAATTTTTGGCTTGTGCAAACCCAATAGAATGATGACCTTGGGTTGTACCAAGCCATTCAAAAGTAATCGTCACACAATCAAATCAACGAACAACAGAAATTACTTCGCAAAAGCTTCATAGAAACATTTCGTTCATCAGGCCATGTGCATCACCAGAACAAAGCAGAATCATGGAAGTAAGGCAATTTGTCTTCCAAAATTCATACAACAATAACAACAGCAGCAGCAGTTTTGAGTCACCAGAACTAGTTAAGTTTTCTTGTAATGCTCACAACCCTAAACATGGATCTCGGTTTCAAAACAAGGTAGAACAGAGGGGCTTTCGTTTCGTTCGTAAGAGACAGAGACAGAGACAGAGTACTATGCAATTTACCTTAACGAGGAAGCGTCCAGATCTCGACCGGTTGTAAACTAGTAAGAGGAAGTCCGAGAAAGATCGACGGTGAAGATCGACGCTAGCGAAAGAGCTTCAACCGAGAACTAGGAACCTCGAGCTTCTTGGCCAGAAAACAGAGCCGAACGAAATCATCCAGACGCGTCCGTGGGAGCGGCGGTTGGCGAAGGTCAGTAGCGAACAGCGTCCAGATGGCGATGGAAAAGAAAGCCGATGAGGAATCGGTCCTATCAATTGAACCAAAATCGAAACCAGAGAAAGTAGGAGGACTTATCTCCGTCCATGGAACAACGGGGAGCCGTCGTCTTCGGAAAAAAAAAAAAAGGGCTGAGGGACTTGGGAGGTCGCAAGTCGAGCAAAAGGAATCGCTTCTGAAGAGTATTGTCTTGCCCTCAGCGATCCGTTTCCGAAGTCTGGATCGAGTTTCATCAGAGAATCGACTGCTCCAAGCTTCGCGCTTCGCGGCCAATATACAGGGCAGAACAGAGCGAGATGCGGAGCCTCGGCAACTGGCATCGACCGGCGGCGGCCGGCACGACGTCGGAAGGCGACGGAAGAGCAGAAACCGTCCGAGAAACTCCCCACTCCCGGCGCGAAATCCGTTCTTTTTACATGGGAGATCCAGTCGGTTGAGACGAGAGAGGGAGGGAGGTTACGATGCCGTTCGTCACGTCGAGAAAATATTGCATGCAAATCGTATGCCACGTCATGCGATAGTCCATTGAATCGACGACGCGTGTCATTCATGGGACCCTCTCTCGGGCGAGGACGACGCGTGTCATCCTTTCTCCTTTCCAAATTCTTTTGAACGAATCCGACTTGGGCTCAGTTTCCGGCGCGGGAGACGGGCCGAGCGTGGCCGATATGAATTGTTATCTTGATTGGGCTATGGATTGAGTTCAAACGGAGTAGTGGGGGCATGAATCGATTTTAATGGGCCGAAGCCTTTTTCGTTTTCTTATTGATTATTATCATTTTTATTTGCTTTTAATATATATATTTGTATTTCCTTACCTAGAAAAATGCATATTTGAATTATTGACAAAAATTTATGTGTCAACAATCATATCCTGAAAGCACCTCCTTAACTTATTAAGAATCACAGTTCGAGGAGAGAAATATGCAAAAAGAGGGAAGCAATTTGAAGATCAGCTATTGGTGAGGGTGTAGAATGAAAAAAATATTTCTTTTTATTTCTTCGATTGGTTGTTTTTTCTTTTCCAGCTCATTGTGTAGGTGAATGATTTATTGCCACTTAAAGGGTGAAAAAGAGAGAAGGGAGGCGGAGGGAAATAATTGAAAAAAGGGCCAAAAGAGACAAAATGATGTGGAGTGCATAGGAGATCACAAATCCCGAATCGAATCCAGTCAAGTGATATAGGATAATACTTTAATACTCTTTCTCACATGCAAATGATTTGCAAAGTCGAACTTCTCTCACGTGCAAATTATGTGCGAATCACATGAAAATTTATGACCTTTTAAGATTACTCTCAAGCTTAAGATGAACATGCCATACATACCCACTCAAAGAAACTCACATTGCTTCTAGGTTTAAAAGAACAGGCAGCATCCAAGATGCCATTACGTTCCGGGCATAGTCATTTCGAAACCAACAAAAAAACAAAGGTCGCTATTGTCAGCTCCACAACTTTTTGCCCTTAGTGATGGTAGCTAGACAATATAGATTGGTGTATGTGGGCCCCCACCGGAAATGAGCATCCTCATTGTACTTATGGCGACACGATTGCAGGTGAGGGTCAGTAATCTTTCGACGTTCATTAATTAGTCCCTAAATGATTATAGGGTTATGAGTACTTCAATTGTATGCTGGCGTCCAAAATCCCGAATCAAACCTGATTAAATGATGCAAAATGATACATGCGTTAGTTACGTCAGGAAAGACATGGTTATTATTGAAAATAATTTCGGGATAGCTGTTATTTATTCAATTATTTATCGATTACTTTATCATGTAAGTGATTCATTTTCCTTTTTAATAACTTTTTTATTCAAATATTTAGTTCACATTCTCTAATAAGTCCGCCCCTCTTCGTTGATGATACGTAATGAATGACTATTGACCAGATGTGCTTTGTGAGCTGATGCACCTCCTGTCATCAGCTGATGACTAGGTTGCAGCTTCTCGAAAGTGACATACGTTTTTCAGAACCATGTCAAATGAGTTCTAAGTTTTTGTTGGCTTGACTTTGACTTACTATGATGCTGCTAGATGGCTTTGGGAAAAGATGGGTAACTGCAAAACCGAGGTTGACATTAATAGGTGAAGTTAAGGACTCGTACAAAGTTGTTGTCACAAATAGAAATTGTCCTCATAGATATATATTTATCTTTTTAAAGTACTTGTAATATAATCCTAAACCAAGACAATCCATTTTCTCTTCTATTATCATTATAAACCAGGAGTTTGACTGAGTGCAGAGATTTGGTCATCCATGAAACCGTTTGTGAATCCAGTCGGAACATTTTGCTAGTGCAAACTGTTCATAAATGAAGGAGCCTTCTTTTGAGTGCAGGACGATTTGCATACCTCGAAGAATGATAGTTCAACAAAACATTTAGACAATCATGTTAAGATCAGGTGCTGTGAGTTATGAAGTTATGAAAATAAAATGATATTAGATATAACTACAACTCAATTAACGCTGCAGATGGATACAATCTTTTTCCCTAATTACATGGATACACTAGAAATTAATATTAGTTAAATTCGCCTTTCCATCGTAAATCGCTGCGGTTCTTTCGTCAAACTTGACAACAACAGCAAAGGCGAAGCATTAAATAGACATAGAATACCAAGTAGGGCGACTTAAGCTGGGCATTTCCGAATCTTTCATTCATATTGTGGAATTGAGGCATTTCTGATCGGATATATATATTTCTTATTCTCTTTTTTTTTTATTCCAAGTCCATCGATGGAATCCGAAAATTTCTTCGCAAAGACCAAAGGACCGTTAAATGATGAATCATGTCGGCTTTACGTTTCTGTGCCCTAACAATCCTTGGTAGTTATATTTACGGAGTTAAAGGTCGAGAATTTTCTAAAATAATTTTGACCCAAATTAATTCTCTCGTGGATCGAGACGTCTTATATTCAATCTCTACATGGTCAATTTCTTAAAATCACCCATAAAATGTATTGATTGGTGTGATTTTGTAATAATTCGATACCGAACAATAGTTAATATTCAAAAACCGTATCGTGTTTGGGCCATGGATTGATCGAACATGGACAGACCTGAAATATAAAAAGCCAAGTTGAGATTATGATCTTAATCGGGATGATGCAAGGTTTGCTAGTATCTCCCAAGAATCCAAAATCAGTATCATTCCTGTTGCCCAATCACGTCAATGAAGATATACATTCATCCACATAAAATTTGGTAGGAGATCGCTTTGAAAGGGGAACTAGTCCCATGTCACTCTGAGATTACTTTGATTCTATCAATTGGTTTCAATCCAGATTCAATTCTCATGTAGGTTTTGTTGGTTATTAAATGAGGAACACATAAGCTCCACGTCGATCCATCAACATTGGAGTTTGTAAAGTTCACCATCACTGTACATATGATAGCATATTGGTAAAAGAACTATATGTATATCACGAGATTGCAAGTTCAAAAGCAAAATTATCAACAAAGTCCTAAATCTATAGTATGGATACAAATTAAATCATAAACTTTTTGGTTTGACCAATTTAATCATAAACCATTTGACAATTTCCCAATGTAATCTTTTGTACTTAGCAATTTTGAATGTCTACAGTTTTTGCAATTATTTTTTTATAGATTTTATAGATTGTTTTATGAAACTCTTGGTTTTTTAACCCTTCAATTATAGGAAAAAACTGTAAGTGATGATATTTTCAATAATGCAATGAAAATATTATGATAATTGACATTACAATAATCACTCCCAATCCCGTAGTCACGAGAGGGCAAGCGGGGGCTGTTCAATGCTTAAATATTGCTAATGTGAATGTCAATAAACTGAATATTGAAAAGTACATCATCATTTAACGGTCCTAAACTTTTTAATATAATGTTAATTCAGTTATAAACATTTTGACATAATATCAATTCAGTCATTCTAGCTAATTTTCATTGAATATTGCTAATGTGAATGTCGGACGATTTATGTAATACCATTGGCATTATTGTTGACAATTTTTAATGATTTTTTAATGATTTTTTCTTTTTATTTCTTTCTCTTGTCTTCTTCCTTTTGCAAGTGACTGAGCACCAACCATGGCTAGGTGGGCTAGCCTCGCCTAGCCATGTTGAGGTTGAGCATTAGCGAAGGTTGGCCTCGCCAAATCTAACTTGGGCAAGGGGAGCCCTCGCCAAGGCTCACACTCGAATAGGCGACGCCCGGCGAGGGTTGGCGTCGCTTGGTCGAGTGTTGGCCTTGCCAAGGCTAGATTTGGTGAGGTTGACCCTCATTGAAGCTCGGTCTCACCATGGCCAGGCAAGGCCAACCGGCTTGGCCATCACATGTGACTGATGGCTGGTCATCGGTAAAAAGAAAAAGAAATGAGAGAAGAAAATATATATATATTTTAAAAAAAAATCATTAAAAATTGTTAACACCAGCAATGTCACGTAAGTCAAGTGATGCCCATGTCAATAATTATGAATTGATACCAAATTAGAAAGATTAAGACTAAATTGACACCATGAAAAAAAATAAAATTAACTTGCCACTAATACAATAGGTTTAGGATTATTTTCACATTTCAAGATTAGAAATAGGCCACACAAAAAGAATCTCCCTGATGATGTTATTCTTCGCATCGAATCTTCTTCGTGTTGTCCAATTGATAGTCAGCTTGAAGATCACGTCGGGCACGAAGGTTGAATTGACACATGATAGCTAAAAGTAGAAGCAATTATATTAGCCTTCGCATCTAATCTCCTTGGTGTGGTCCAGTCAATAATCAGCTTGAAGATCACGTCGGACATGAAGGTTGAATTGACACATGATAGCTAAAAGTAGAAGCAATTATATTAGCCTTCGCATCTAATCTCCTTGGTGTGTCCAGTCAATAATCAGCTTGAAGATCACGTCGGACATGAAGGTTGAGTTGACATATGGCTAGGAAAAGTAGGAGTAATTTTCTGACTTTTTGGACACTCTTCGATTTATTTATGTATGTATCTGGAAAAAAGGGGAAATTCATCGCATATAATGCTAATGACAAATTAAATAAATTTCACTATGAAAATGTCTTAAGTGTGCAAAGCGTCTAGAGGCATCCAACATAGATGTTAGTCATCACAGCTCTTGAAAAATTTGAAGGATTTGATAGGGGGACAGAATGCTTAATTATGTCTTTAGTTTTAAAACTTAATAGCTGATGGTCATGTGATAATTAGTATGGTAAAAAAATAGCTGCTGCCAGGAATAAGTTATTCAGTTTTGAATTTTGTGCAGGACTAATATTCGTTTTATCATTATTTTAATTTTGGAATGTGCTCGCATGCGTGCAAAGATCGTTTCACAGTCAACCCTTTGAGAAAGAGCAAATGATTTCATTGTCATTATTATTTTCCTGGGAGTATATATTAATTATCAGCTTCCTAAGAACACATATGATCGTAGCCTTACTTGGCACCAAATATCTTTTCTAATTATTCCTCTGCATTATTGCCTAGACCGACTGTAATTCTTCTGGTCAACGTCTGCATCAATGTTTGAATTGAACCTGGTAAGAAGAAGAAAGTGGAATTAACCCTAGTTCTTTTAGGAAATAGATTGTTACTAACCCTAATTCTTTTAGGAAATAGATTGTTTCTGAGTTCTGGTAGTTAGCCAGCATTTTTAATTCTTTCTAGTATGTGATCTCAATTATGATTAGTATAGGTGAATTATTCAATGATTCATAAATCTATTATCCATATATCAATTTACTCATAAATTTTCTAATTTTACCAACCGACTTCTAAATGGAGAAATTTATGATTGAATTGAGGGTCGCCTGGCCATGGTTAGGCCAAGCTTCGATGAGGGTCAGCCTCGCCAAATCTAGCCTTGGCAAGGCCAACCCTTGTTGGGTGTCACCTGGTCGATGAGGGTGAGCCTTGGTGAGGGTGAGCCTTGCCCAAGTTAGATTTGGCAAGGCCAACCCTTGCTAATGCTCAACCTCACCATCGCTAGGCGAGGCTAGCCCACCTAGCCATGGTTGGTGCTCAATCACTTGCAAAAGGAAGAAGACAAGAGAGAGAAACAAAAAGAAAAAATAATTAAAAATTGTCAACGATAACACCATTGGTACAACATAAATCGTCCGACATTTACATTAGCAATATTCAGTGAAAATGAGCTAGAATGACTAAATTAATATTAGTTCAAAATGTTTATAACTAAATTAACAGTATATTAAAAGTTTAGAACTAAAATAACACAATTAAAATGTTCATAACTAAATTGGTATTAATATAATAGATTTATGACTTTCTACACTTTTCCTTTCTAATTTTATTTGACTAAATCTACCAAATTTTCACCAACAAGACGAAATTACCCTTAATCATTCAATCGTAATTTAAAGTAGTAGCTCTAAATTTTGTTACTTTCCTTCTTTTTTAGCTTTTCTCTTTTTACATAGGATTTAGTTGCCATAATTAAGAACTTTACATATTTTTGTTTTGTTTATTATGAGCACTATATTTTTTCTTATCAATGTTAGACTTTACTTCTATAGCAATTAGTTTTGTCGAAAAGAAGAATTTTGAACAAGTTTAATTTTTTCTACATTGTCTAGCAAATTAATGGATCAACAATCTATAAAATTTTGATGTAGACTATTTTAAAACACCATCACTTATTCACAAACTTTCACATTTGTTGTGCATATCACCTCAAACCTTTTCTAATCATTTGTCTTTTATACACGATATGTTTAATGGGATGATAGATGAAACCAAAAAAAAAAAAACAGAAAAAGAAAAACTCTTTGTTGCATTCTCCAATGTGAAATTTAAAAAAAAAATGAAATTAATTTAAATCAAAATGTTACTTTAAAAATAATTTTTTTAAATGTCAATGAAATTTCATCATTTTGGATTGACAAAAATAATATCATCCATAAATTATTTGCAAAAAATTAGCAAAATACTTCATTATGCATAACTTTTTAACGTAGCTTTATTTAGTATATTCCTCAATACTCCTATCATGTCTTATACGCTTTGTGTAAATATATCTTGGCAAGAGTAATGAAAAAAGGCAAATTCTTTGATGTAGTAAATTAAGAGAGTTGTTGACCCAAAAACAAAAAAATTAAGAGAGTTGATATAAATTTTGTTGAAAATTTCCTTTTTCGATATAATTTATTTATGTGAAAGTAAAATCTAAAAATAAAAAAGAAAACATAGTGTCTTTGATATTCATGGAGTACCCACAATATGCAAAAGTAAATCATGGATCCTTCATCTTACTATTTTATCATTTTAATAGTACCAATCATCGAGAATTTTTTATTTTTTTTTGGGTCGAAAGACCAATCATTGAGATAAAATAAAAAATGCTGGCTGACTACTATAACTCAAAAACAATCTCTTTCCTTGAAAAACTGGGATTAGTTCAGCTTTCAACTACCATTAAACTATATGCTTGACAAGTTGATTATTTTTTTATCGGTCATAGCTTGACACATTAAATTAAATGCTCTTCATTTTCGCACTTTTTTTCACTTCAGCTGGTTTCCGACTGGCTTCCTTTACACCTACACACACACACACACACACACACACACACACACACACACACACACACACATTATATATATGTATATACTGATCATTCACCATAAAAGAAGATTCATATCATTTTCCGGAGAACCCCAAACACAAGTGAAGCTAAATAAATTTGAGAGAGAGAGAGGCTGATTATTTTTGGGCATATTTGTACTTGTATTTAAAAAAAATTACCATGTAATATATGTATTTATCCAATAAAATCCGCACAAAATGGGAAATAATTCACCATCTTATTCACGGTCACAATCAGATATCTTCTTAGGAAGCTGGTGATTAATTTATAGTCCCAAGAAAATTACAATGGCAAAGCAATTATTTGTTCTTTCTCAAAAGGTTGATTGCGGCGATCTTTGAACTCATTTGAGCGCATTTTTATATTAAAATAATGATAAAATGAAGATTAGTCCTGCACAAAATTCAAAACTGAACTACTTATTCCTGTTGGCAACTATATTTTGACCATCCTATTTATCACATGACCATCTGGTGCCAAGTTTTAGAAATAAAGGCCTAATTAAACATATTCTATCCCGCATAAAATCATTATATTTTCAAGAAGTAATGATGAATAACATCTACACGAGATGCTTCTAAACGCTTTGCACGCCTCAGGCATTTTCGTAGTGAAATTTATTTAATTAGTCATTAGCAATATATATGATGAATTTCCCTTATCCTAACCACATACATAAATAAATCAAAGAATCCATAAAAAGTCCTAAGGTGGTTTCTGGCAGCCATGTGTCGATTCCACCTTAATGTCCAACGTCATCTTCAAGCTGATTATAGACTAGACTAGGTCAAGAAGTTTAGATAATAAATATAATATTACTGACAAGAATTTTATTTAATTTTCCGGGGAAAATTGCATTCAACCCTCAAAGTGGGGCGATTTTCGCAGAGAACCCCTAGTAGGGTTTGCCTAAAAAGACTCCATGAAGCTGGCGATTCATCTCAATCGACCCCACATGTCATGCCGTGGGTAGCAAACGTCTTCGCACCTGTACATTTCACTCTACGTGGACCACATGGGTTATGATGGCACGATTTACAACAACGAAACGCGCGCCTGGATACTATTTGAAGTGACGGAATGGAACTTAGTTGCATTGATTTGCACAAACGGAAAGACGTTGCAAAGACAAATCATACCAAACAAGCAAAAGCAACCCTAAAAGAACTTTCTCGCGTGCTATAATTTTTCACTTTTTAGGTTGAAAAATTATCTTCATATTTTTGTGGTCGATGCCAGACCTTTAAGCAATATGAAATGACATTCCTCTCCAAAGCCAATGAGCTTAAAGAGGACGGCATCTAATCACCATGTGAAATTACATATGCACGTCATTTTTGACTTGCGATCGTAAACAACAAAAAAGGTTTCTCTGGGTGTTGATGCTCATCTGCCCTGAGGATTTCCTAGGCCATTAGCATAAAAATTTGTAATAAAATATTAACTAGATTACAAATAGAAGATTACGATATAGACCGCATCTTAATTAATTGAAAGTGGATTCGCTCAATTTATCTAGTTTCAAACCTCTCAATTAGTACACAGTCGAGATGTAAATCACTACAGACAAATGTAATCTTTTCACACACACACACACACACACATATATATATATATATATATATATATATATATATATATTTGGCTACCATATCTCCTCCTAAATTTAGAGGATCTAAATTAAGATGGCCAAGTTTATATCCATGACCATGCAAATGGAGGTGAATTAAGCTATCTTCACGTTACAAACAATTAAGTACTCCTGTCAATCACCGCATGTCGTGGCGCAGTTAGCGTGGAGCTTTCTCCTCCTCATGAAGAGGAGAAGTTCGAATCCCAGAGGCAATTCTTACTTGGAGTACTGTGGTGGTGAGTCTTGCAGTCGCTCTCCTAGGATTTGCTTGCCGGCTGTCGGCTTATGGGGTTCCCTGGGTTATCAAAAGAAAAAAAAAAAAAACAAGTACTCCTGTCAATCTTGATATTATGTTTTCAGTTAGGGTTAATGAGGCTAATCGAATTACGTACGTAGACCAAACACAAATGACCAACACAATGCATAAGATGGTTTGATACGGTCATTTTTGGACAACAGCCATGGTGCTAGTCTCCGTTTGTATTTGTGAATTTTGAGTACTGGAATTCTCACTCTTTTGACATAAAAATGTTTATGTCATCATAGTGAAAATTGATGACGTGCAACACCTCTTCTTCCATCTTTGTATTATATCTTTAGTATTAACTCAGATCGATCAATATATGGGCATATATGGAACTCACTTAAATGCGGAAGTGGTCAAATCACGTAATTTACGGTCTAGAAATATATTTATTACTTAAAAAATTCGTCAAATTAGACCAAATGCATGGTGACCTCAATCCCCTCCTCCTCCTATATATATGATCCCAATCCTGGTGGTTTTTCTCCATCCTAGACCTTAGCCATCTTTTTCTTCTTCTCAGTATTTGTGTCTGCATTCTGAGAAGGAGAAGGAGAAGATGGATTTCTATTACCAGCTGTTTCTTTACCTCTCCATCTTCTACATCTCTCTTTACCTCCTATTCCTCGTCTTCCGAAAGAAATCCTCCTCTCCTAACCTGCCGCCTGGCAAAAAGGGATGGCCCATCATCGGCGAATCCCTAGACTTTGTCGGTGCTGCGAAGAGCGGCTGCCCTGAGAAGTTCATAAATGACCGCACGGCCAAATACTCCCCGGAGGTCTTCCGTACCTCGCTTATCGGGGAAGACATGGCCGTGTTCTGCGGCGCCTCCGGCAACAAGTTCTTGTTCTCTGGCCAGGACAAGTACATCACCACCTGGTGGCCCTCCTCCATGAAGAAGGTCATCATCTTCCCCGAAACCATGGAGAAGTTTAACAAATATGACCCCAAGAAAATGCGCAGCTTCTTGCTGGAGTTCCTAAAACCCGAGGCCCTCCAGCATTACATTCCTATCATGGACTCCATGACTAGGGAGCACTTGGAGAGTGACTGGTCTCCTTATAAGGAAGTGAAGGTCTTTCCTTTGACAAAGAACTACACCTTTGCTTTGGCATGCCGTTTGTTCATGAACATCAAGGACCCTCAGGTTGTGTCGAAATTCGCCGACCCATTTGCTCGTATTGCTCCGGGATTCACTTCGGTACCTATCAATATTCCGGGGACGCCATTCAGTAAAGCTGTTGAAGGAGGAAAAGTAATAAGGCAAGAGCTTCTCAACATTATCAGACAAAGGACGAAGGAGATCTCAGAGGGAAAAGATGCAAAGTCGAGGGACTTGCTGTCTCGATTGCTTACCGAAGCAGATGATGACGGTAGTGTTTATTACGAAATGGATGTGTCCAACAAGATCTTTGGATTGCTTATCGCAAGTTATGACACCACTGGTACATCTATCACTGTAATAGTGAATTATCTAGCTTCGTTGCCCCATATCTATGAGAAAGTATACAAAGGTAACCGTTCTAGCTATATTTTGATAAACAAGATGACCACCTAACTATGTTCTTCTGAAGCAAAATCAATGTAGTTTGCATATATTTAACTCATCTGCTTCACGTCAACAGAGCAAATGGAGATTGCAAAGTCTAAAGCCCCAGGTGAATTACTGAATTGGGATGATATCCAGAAGATGAAGTATTCATGGAACGTGACTTGTGAGTCAATGAGGCTAACTCCACCTGCACAAGGGGCATTTAGAGAGGCAATCACTGACTTCACTTTTGCCGGTTACACGATTCCAAAGGGATGGAAGGTAAATGTTTCACATTTGAGCCTTCTTCTTGGCTATGTTATCCAATGAATTCATACATTGAATCCACAAGCAATGACAATGCGCATCAATCTTCTTCAACTTTTTCCTTGCAGACATTTTGGACCGTGTATACAACTCATAAGAATCCCAAATACTTCCCTGATCCGGAGAAATTTGACCCCTCAAGGTTCGAAGGAAATGGACCTACACCTTTCACCTACGTTCCCTTTGGAGGCGGACCTCGTATGTGCCCTGGAAAAGAATATGCTCGGCTCGAAATACTCATTTTTATACACAATCTAGTGACCAAATTCAAGCTTGAGAAGGTCATTCCAGATGAAAAGATAATCTATAATCCATCGCCGGTCCCCGCCAATGGTCTTCTTATTCGCCTCCGACCCCTTAACTGATAGCCTAGTGTACTTAATAATTTAAAAAAGCTTAAAGAGCTCATTTATAGGTACTCTTGTTGTACACTCAGCATTCTACTGGAGTCTGATGTATGTATATATATATAAAATTTAAGAGCACGAGTTTTGATGCCATTTTGCATAATTTGTTGCAGACTATAGTCGATAGCAAGTGATTTCTCAATGTGGAAGAACATTATCAACTTCATTGATCATGTCTTGATCCAAACCTCGAAGTAGAACCACGTCATAATCCAGGGATGTTTATTCAGCCACCATTTAAAAATGCAGAATTTTCCTCCTTTTAACACCCCCCCAAAAAAAGCGCAAATTCGATACTCGCTATGATAAAATGGCAACTTCAGTATTAATATTAATTTTTGGTTGTATTTTCTCACTTATATGAGAATAATATTAAAGAAAATTTCCAATGAATTTATAATTCTTAGGGTCGTTATCCATTGAATTTAGAACTTACCAAGTAAAAATTCGTCAATCAGACATACAAAATGCTGCCTCAAAGTCTCAATTCAAAATTGACCACATAGACATATATAGAAAACTTATAAAAAAAGAAAAAGAGTTTGAATATTGTCAGCTTCTTCACAAATTTGGATCTATTTCCATTTGTAGAGTATGTAGAGTTTTATTTTATTTTATTTTGTATCAGATTCTCCAAATGATATTTTGATTCAATCTCAATGAAAAAGTTAAAACTAGAGGCAATCTCTTCTTATCCCTTGTTTACATTCTATTTGACATGTAAAAATGAAGGCAAAAGCTACCAGTCAAATATGTTTTGTTGAGTTAAATATATTATACCAACTATATATTAATTTTTACCATTCAAGAACATAGCTTTTAAGATAGTTTTTGGTTGAATTAAATCTAGGTGGGAGTGGAAATTCTTTTATTTTATCATGGAATGACTCAGTCCTTTCTATTTTAGTGTCCGATAAAATCTCTCTGCTTTCAATTTCAAAGAGATCTTTTTTTCTCTGTTAATTGTGACTTAAATTTCAACGAGTCCCACCCACGTTGACCCGATCCGATCTGATCCGATCATTCTTTCCTCCTCCTCCTCCTCCTTCTTCACGTTTCTCATAGGAGTGAGTGTTCACATTTGTACTGTTCAAAAAAGTAATTGCACTTTATTAAATTAACTGACCTCCTAGGATCGACGCATTTGTTGGGAGATTAAGGGATTTTCAACTTGAGAGCTGAAAATCACTTGCTCAAATGCTGCTAATTAGTAATTATGTACAGACTGATCCTGGTCAATGTCATTTGCACGGATCATTATTTTAAATTTAATTGGTTCGTGGTGAGCGCAAGATGTTTCATGAGCTTCTAAATAATTGAGCCTTTACACTCATGGCCCTCAATTATGAAAAGGATGGTTTCAACTTCAACACGTTGTAGGGCCAAGACTTTATCTGTATGAGTTAATAAGCAATTTGAATTTACCACGTAGACTTTACTTGCTTAAAATTCAATTGCTATTACCTGTTTACTGAGTTAAAAAATTTGCGCAAAAATCTATTTTTTGCTATATTTTCTCTGTCTATTTTGGTATGGATTTTAATTTTCAATTTGCTACCATTAACAACATTATTATTTATTTCAGTTTTAGTGAGATTCATCTTGCTCTAGTATTAGCTATAATAAGAATAGGATTCCGTATGTGATATTAACAAGTTAAATGCTTGTGCTTGCAAATAATATTTGTTAACACCCTTTTTCTATCCGATCCAAGCGAGTGCGTCCTTATCAGAAGTTCAGTTTTTCGTCTTTTTCTTTCTTCCATCATGAAGAATCCGACAGGTGGGGTATTCAATTGTATTTGGTATCCGTAATGGGCCAATTCAGAGGATAGTGACTTTAGTGCGCAAGGTGTTGAGATATGGTTGGTCCTCCGTAATTTTTTAAAAACGATATTGAATGATTGAAGTTAATCGAACGAAGACCATCCCTGAGTATCTAGAAATCACTTAGGTTATCGTAGTCAGCCAAAAATTCTTCTACCTCTATCGAATATAATCTTATATTTCGACCCCTTCTGATGATGCCTCTATCATTCTAAAATTCCAAATATTCCGAACTCTTTACTACTACTAACGGTATTTTTTGATCGTTGTACAGTTGAAGTCCAATCCAAAATTCTAAAATACATAATGTTGAATATGAGTTCATATCTTATGAGATAATTAATGCTTGTCAGCTTTGAGTTTGTGGATTAGAGGGTAGTGCATGGTAATTGTCTTTTGTCAGGAAAAATACTGAAAAAGCCTTAAACCTATTATATCGATATCAATTAAGTCCTAAATCTTTTTCATATTGGTATTAATTCAGTCCATTTGACCAATTTTGACTAGTTGGTATTGACGTGGATGCCACTGATGACCAAACGCTAACGCAGCAATTTTTAAATAATTTTTTCCGAATTTTTTATTATTTTTTTTCTTCTTTTCATTTTTATTTTTCATTTTTTTCTTTTCTTTCTCTCTTCTTCCCGTGGACTTTCCTCGTGGTGGTCAGTGACCCTAGGCAAATCTAGGTGAAGTCGCCGCGCCGCGACCTTGGGCGAGGGCTGCAACCTTGCTCGCAACCCTGAGTGAGGCCGAGCAAGGGCCACAACCCTTGCCAATGGTCGGTGAGGGCTTCGCAATCGGTGAAGCTCGCTAGCCATTGTGAGGAAAGTGCAAGGAGGAAGAATAGAGAAAGGAAAAAGAAAAAGCAAAAAGAAAGAAAAAAAAAAAAAGAAAAAAATTATTAAAAAAATTAAGCGTCGATCGATCCTAAAATTGGCTAGTTAGACTGAATTGGTACAAATGTGAAAAAGCTTTGAATTAAATTGGTTCAATCAAAAGGTTTATAATTGAATTAGTATCAAATGCAATATACTTAGGACTTTTTTGGTACTTTTCCCGTCTTTTGTCCATAGCATTCCTTTTTAGGAAGGTTCTCTTAAGTTATTATGAGTTTATATATTTCTAGCAAATAATTGATTCGTAAATAAAATAAGACCAACAAGATATAAGTTTGCAGATATTTTTATTTAAACCTTTATGTGATATTGAGCATTAATTAAAGTGATAAAAGAGCTAATTACGCCTTCAAGTAATGCAATCTTAAAGATTAATGTAATTAATTAATCACGTTTCTTGATGTGGAAATGCTGCACACAATCTTCTTCTTCTTTTTTAATGCAAAATTAAGAAGGAAATCCTCTCTTTCTCTCTCTCTCTCTCTCTCTCAAACTGTTATAATTCGAATTCAGATTCACCTTTCCATATCTAGGCTCCATCTTAGAAGGTGATATCGTGACGTATTATTTATAGAATGTATTTCGATCAAATTCTATTTTTTTTTTTCATTTTGTAGGAAATTATAGATACTAAAAGAGCCGGCGAAGACTTGACTCAGCTCGTGCCTCGTAGCTCCAAAAATATAAAGAAAATATAAAATGACTAAAGTCAAAAGTGAGAGAAGACTTGGCTTCAAAAATTCTAGAAAATTACTCAGCCCGTGCCACGTAGCAGGTCTAGAATGTTTTCCAAAGTCCTCATTTCCAAATTATTTTAAAAAAAGTTAAAATTACATTAAATTCTACTTTGAGGCAAAAAGAAAGAAAGAAATGTGAGTCAGCGTGAAAACGAAGTGCGAGTCATCGTGAAAAGCTAGGGCCAGATCATAATCCTATTGTCCCGGTGGCCCCTTCAATAGTAGACATTGACATCTATCTGTTCAGAGGGGAGAGACCTCCAAAGGTTTAAATCTACACGTGAAACCACATTGTGGGTGTGGTCTCATGGTTAATAAAACTAGGAGTTCTAAAGGCGGGCTTGAAAAATTTGCATAACGTGTGGGAAAACAACCTTGATTTTTTATCCTCGAAAAGTTACGAGACCATGATACCAATACTAAAAATTCGTTGTATGCTTTATGTTGAGGCCAAATGGGGGGCAATTTTCTATTTTTGTCTATATTTTTCCATTATTTTAATTTTTTTTTTCATTTTTCGAACTTCTTTGCTGGTTAGGATTATATTTGAGTTTTATTTCATCATCTAGGGTTTGCATCACATTCTTTTTCAATATCTAGGGGTACAGGCACTACACACCTCAAGCCCTATGAACCGGTTAAGTTTAGGACTTTAGCCTACGCAAGTACTCTAATTCAAAGCAATTTGCATGCAATTGATGATATTCGAACCGATAATGTCCAGTTTTTAAGTTGGAAATATTCCAATGCCCCAATTAAATGCACCATACCGAGATTTTAAAATCATTTTGCAAGTTGTTTATAAAGTATATATTTGTTCTTTTCAATTTTTCAAACAACTTCGATAACTTTTTTGAAACAGATTTCTCTAATTTCTTACCCGTAAGCAATTTTTTACGCCTTGATCTGTGTTGCGAGTTCACTCCTGCTCATCACCGTTTCTGCTGCGCCATATTTAAATGACTATCGACCGGATGGGCTTCATCAACTGATGCCCCTCCTGTCGTCAGCTGATGACTAGGCTACAGTTTCTCGAGCGTGGCACGCGTGTTTCTGATCCACGTGAAATCAAGTTCTAAGTCGTCGTTGGCTTGCCTCTTGACTTGTTATGGTCCTACTAGATAAGATGGCTTTGAGCGAAGGTGGCCAGCTGCAAAAACGAAGTTTACATTAACAGGTGAAGTTAGGGACCCGTACGAATTTGTTTTCACAAATAGAAATTGTCCTCACAGATGTTTACCTTCTTATGTACCTGTGTCCAAAACCCAATCCATATCAATCCATTTTCTTCTCATTTTCCTCATAAATAAATAAATATTTATGTGACTGTATTTAATTTACTACGAGGATACAATCTATTTTGGACAATAAAAAAGTAAATAACAAATAATTAAAAATTATGATGAGATTCACTATTTCAAAAATTTATAACCCACAATATACTGCAAAAACGAAGTTTACATTAATAGGTGAAGTTAAGGACCCGAACAAATTTGTTTACACAGATAGAAATTGTCCTCACAGATGTTTACCTGCCTATGTACTTGTGACTAAAACCCAATCCATATCAATCCACTTTCTTCTCATTTTGCTCATAAATAAATAAATAAATATTTATGTGACTGTTTTTAATTTAATACGAGGACAACAATCCATTTTGGACAATAAAAAAGTAAATAAAAAATAATTAAAAATTATTATGAGATTCACTCATTCAAGAATTTATGACTCATAATATATTGCTATTTTCACAAAATGTTGACTACTTGAGGGCCCATGAAACCATTTGCAAAGCCTAGTCAAGACTTTCTGCCGGTGCAAGCTTTTGGTGAATGGAGCATTATTTTGAGTGTAGGACAACTTGCCTACATCAGTAAATGATAATCCAATACAAGGTTACACATTGTATCAAGATCGGGTGCTACGTCTTACGGAAAAAAAAAGGATTTGCGCAAAAGATTTTTCTTCCTAATTACATGGGCTTGCCTCCAGAAGTTATTATTTCAAGATGGTGCAGATATTGTAATTTTGTATCATATATATTGCTCGTGCCAATTATACAGATTATATATATATATATACGTATGTATGTATGTATCTTGTTAAACAAAACTAAAACAATAAAATGATTTTGGTTGACTTGAACGTAATAACAGCCAGCACCAAATTCCTAATAATGATTTTAATGTCCGTTTCCACCTTCGCAAAGAAATTTCCAGGCATTCTGTCGATGGACTTCGGATTGAAAACAAAAATAAAATAAAAAATAACAAACCCATTCCTTTTAGAAGTTGCGGTTTTTGGTAGGAATGAGCATTGGTTCAGGGTCAACTCTAGACCGACTCTAGACTAGCCCAACTCTACTGGTCTTGGTCTGATTCCCAGTGAGACTGGGTTGGTCATTGGCCCTAGGATTTCTAGACTAGTATTATGCGGGTTGGTCTTCGGTTCTAAGAGTTTAGGATCGGTTCAACCCGGACCAACCTTGACTATAGAGAAAACCTTAAAATAAATGGCGTCAACAATATTAAACAACTCTTTAAAGTAATTTTATATTGTTCTTTAATAACTTATAATTTAATGTCTTTTACGGTGTCTATAGTCATAATTTATGAAGAAGGAAAATATTTTTGTGAAGAGTTCTCATGGCATCTAAAAAGGCATAAACAACTCTTTACGGCATCCTCCTCTAGTACTCGTTCTCTTCTATCTTATTTGTCCTTTTTTCAATTTATCAAAATCGAAAGAAACAACTTCTCTGCTCGCCACTCGACACTCGCCTAACTCACTTTGGGTCACTCGTGCCACTCGTCGCTCGATACTCGCTTGGCTTGTTGCTCCTCTCTCAACACTCAATGCTCACCCCACTCGACCATTAGTGCTTGCCTTTCTTAGCTAACTTTGCTCATTATCGAACCCATTAGGTTGGTCTGGTCCTCAGTTGCCCTTTCAAAGAGTAAAAAAAATGAAATAAAAAATTATTGGTTGGTCCCGGGTTGACGCTAGAGTTGGATCGAACTCATTGGGTTAGTTCGGTCCTTAATCACTTTTTCAAATAGTACAAAAATGAAATAAAAAATTATCGGTTGGTTCCGAGTTGACCCCAGAACCGGACCGAACCCACTGGGTCGGTCTGGTCCTCGGTCCCAAGCTTAATAGGATCGGTTCTTTGTCCCAAAAATTGAGGACCAGCACTGTATGGGTTGGTTCTAAAGTTAGGGGGTGGATCGGCTCAACCCAAACCATGCTCACCCCTAGTTTTTGGAATATTTAAAAAAGTGAAAACTCATTAAATAGATCCAAAACACTGTATTCATTGATCATAAATTTTTAATGATACTCTTTGTTCATTTTATTCACTTAGTTTAAAACTGATTTTATTCCTTCATGAATAGTGAAATGTGAAATTAAGATATTTACGATTTTTCTCAAAATAAAAAAGTTCAGGACAAAATTATCCCTATCATGGAATGAAATATGGCACATGACACGCACGCAATCGTTGTCCGGCGAGAATTTTTGCCACCGATGAGATTGGGGGACAATTGAGAAAAAGTCACCGAGTTTGAAGGTTTTTTTTTTTTTTTTTTTTGGGTGGAAATCTTCTCGTATTTTAGGTATTGAAACTTGTCATTAGTGTAGTAGTAGAATATTTTCTGAGTTACAAACAAAAGATTATGATATTGATCACGTCTTAATTAAAGCCGTGCTTGTTTTGCCAAAAACTGATAGATTATAAAAACATTTTCCATAGGGATGATTGTTTGTATTGCTTGCAATAAATAAATAAATAATATTTTAATCATCCAAGAAAATATTTAAACAATTGTTGTCGAAAATGAAAATATTCTTCATTGACCAATTATTTTAAGTGAATAAGCAATTATCTTTAAAAAATAATTTTCCAAAAACATCACTTGAGTCACTTACAAAAATTGATGAATAAAACTATTTTTAACGTTCACGGAATTTTTTATATATAAATTGTTGTCGATAATGAAAATATTTGTTCTTGGCCTTGGCTAGTTGCTGGCCATGGTGGTGGCCGGTGATGGGTTGTGGGCCAACTCGAGCCTTGCCATAGCTAGCGGAGGTTGACCTCGCCTTTGCCTTGCTCGATCTGGCAAAACTGAGGTTTGAGCTCGCTGGCCTGGGGTGAGGATCTAGCTGCCCCACGATGAAAAAGAAAAAAACAATTAAAAACCTGATTTAAAAAAGAAAAAAAGAAAAATATAATATAAAAATAAAAATGAAAATATGTTTGGTGAAAGACAGTAAGGTGGAAGAAGATGGATTTCTATTCCCAGCTGCTTCTTTACCTCGCCATCCCTTTCATCTCTCTTTATATTCTCTTCCTTGTCTTCCGAAAGAAATCCTCCGCTCCTAACCTGCCGCCTGGCAAAAAGGGATGGCCCATCATTGGCGAGTCGCTGGATTTTGTTGGCGCGGCGAAGAGCGGCTGCCCCGAGAATTTCATAAATGACCGCATGGCCAAGTACTCCCCAGAGGTCTTCCGAACCTCGCTGTTCGGGGAGGACATGGCCGTGTTCTGCGGCGCCTCCGCCAACAAGTTCTTGTACTCTGGCCAGAACAAGTACATCACCACCTGGTGGCTCACTTACATGAAGAAGGTCACCATCTTCCCCGAAACCATGGAGAAGTTCAAAAAGGATGATCCCAAGAAAATGCGCAGCTTCTTGCCGGAATTCCTAAAACCTGAGGCTCTCCAATATTACATACCTATCATGGACTCCATGACTAGGGATCACTTGGAGAGTGACTGGTCTCCTTATAAGGAAGTGAAGGTGTTTCCTTTGACAAAAAACTACACCTTCGCTTTGGCGTGTCGCTTGTTCATGAACATTAAGGACCCTAACGTTGTGTCCAAATTCGCCGACCCATTTGCTCGTATCGCTCCGGGATTCGCTTCGGTACCATCAATATTCCTGGCACGCCATTCAACAAAGTAGTTGAAGGAGGAAAAGTAACAAGGCAAGAGCTTCTCAACATTATTGGACAAAGGAAGAAGGAGATTTCCAAGGGAAAAGATGCAAAGTCAAGGGACTTGTTATCTCGATTGTTTACTGAAGCAGATGAAGACGGTAGTGTTTATTACGAAATGTAAGTCTCCAACAAGATCATTGGATTACTGACTGCAAGTCATGACACCACGAGTACATCTATCACTGTGACAGTGAACTATCTAGCCTTGTTGCCCCACATCTATGAGAAAGTTTACAAAGGTAACTATCTTATTCATATATCGGAAAAAGTACCAAAATAGTCTTAAACCTTTTGTATTAGTATCAATTCAGTCATAAACTTTTTAATTAGACCAATTTAATCCTCAACATTTTCACATTGGTACAAATTTAGTACATCCGACTAATTTAAGCCAGAAATTGCTGAAGTGACCGCCGGCGGTCTTATGTGGCATAATGTGGACAAATTTTATAATTTTTTTTTTAAATTTAAAATTTTTTTTTCTTTTTCTTTCTCTCCTTTGCTGGGGAGGTTGCCAGCCGGCTAGGCAACCATCTTTGGCCATAGGTTAGTTGGGGTGAGGGGCTCTGCGCCCTCGCCGGCCACAGGTGAGGGCATCGACCCCCACCCAAATCTAGGCGAGGGCTGAAACCCTCGCCTGTTGGCTAGCGAGGGCCTCTGTGCCCTCGCTCGTGACGGGTGAGGGTGTGGTGGCCCTAGCCTAGATCCAGGCGAGGGCGTGGCACCCCTTGCCTAGATCCGAGCGAGGGCATGTATGCACTCAGTGCTTCTCCTTGTAGCATCTCTCTCTATTGCTCGACGATTGAAGAGTTTGCCCCCCGAGGGCCCTCGTTCGGATCTTAGGGAGGGTCGCGCGTCCTTGCCTAGATCTAGGTGAGGGTTGATGCGCCCTCACCCAGCACGAACGAGGGTGCAGCCCTCCCCATGGCCGACGAGGGCATAGAGGCCCTCGCTTGTGGCCGACAAGGGCACAGAGGCCCTCGCTAGCTAACGGGTGAGGGTTTCGGCCCTCGCCTGGATCTAGGTGGGGGCCGACGCCCTCGCCTGTGGCTAGCGAGGGTGCGGAGCCCCTCGCCCCAACTAGCTTGTGGCCGGCGATGGTTGGTCGGCCGGCTGGTTACCTCGTCGGCCAAGGGTAAGGATAAAAGTAAAAGAAAAATAAAAAATAAAACAGAAAAAAAGAAAACAGAATTTAAAAAATCTGAAAAAAATATAAAAAATTATAAAATTTGTCCACATGGTACCACATAAGACCGCCGACGCCACGTCAGCAATTTCCGGCTTAAATTAGCTGGATGGACTGAATTGGTATCAATGTGAAAATGTTTAGGACTAAATTGGTCCAATTGAAAAGTTTAAAACTAAATTGGTACCAATACAAAAGGTTTATAGTTATTTTGATACTTTTCCTTTCGTATATCTATAGACAAGATGGCAACATCAATATGCCTCTTGAATGTAGTTTGCATATATTTAACTCACTTGCTTAATGTCAAAATGGAGATTGCAAAGTCTAAATTTCCGGGTGAATTACTGAATTTGAGATGATATTCAGAAGATAAAGTATTCTTGGAACGTCGCTTGTGAGTCACTGAGGCTAACTCCACCTGCACAAGGGGCATTCAGAGAGGCAATCGGAGATTTTACTTTTGTTGGTTACACAATTCCAAAGGGATGGAAGGTAACTGTTTACTTATGACCCTTTTTTTCGACATGGTTATTAATGAGTCAATAGGTAGAATCCTCAAGCAATGATGATGTGCATTTTTCTTGCAGACATTTTGGACGGTTTATACAACTCACAAGAACCCCTAGTACTTCCCTCATCCAGAGAAATTTGATCCCTCGAGATTCGAAGGAAATGGACTTGCACCTTTCACCTATGTTCCCTTTGGAGGCGGACCTCGCATGTGCCCTGGAAAAGAGTATGCTCGGCTTGAAATACTCGTTTTCATCCACAATCTCGTGACCAAATTCAAACTCGAGAAGGTCATTCCGGATGAAAAGATCATCTACAATCCATTGCTTGTCCCTGCCAATGGGCTTCTTATTCACCTCGAACCCCTTAACTGATAGCCTAGCTTACTCATAAGATCTTAAAATCTTCTCATGTATGGATACTCTCAATGTAATCTCAACATTTTGTTAATGTTTTCTATTGGAGTCTTTTTATTTTGTTTAGCCAGTGTCATAATGTTACGTTGATAAAAAAATAACATTTTTACTTAGTCCCTCCATGATATCTAAATCTCGTCTCATCATATTTGCATAATTTTTCTTTCGTAATTTAGGGGCACGAGCATAGATCTCATTTTGCAAAATTTGTTTTAGTTAATACCTATATCTTTCCTCATATATATGTGATTTTTCTATTTATCTTTTTATTTCCATTGTGTTTTTTTTTTGTCTTACATTAATTGATTATTAATATCCCATTCTGTAATGAGTGCTTCTCATTTCATGATAATAAAAAAAAAAGTCAATGCTTTGTGTGATTAATCATATGAAGACGTGAATTTTCCTCTTTTTTTTTTTTTCACGGTTCTCTACTAAATTAAAGAAGCACCTTTTTGTATATAATAATTGGAAAAATAACACAACTCCTGAACTTTGGCCCAATTTGCACAGTTATATTTAGATTTTATTTAATATAATCCTTAAATTATTAGTGAATATTCAATGAGTCCTTAAACTATGCTAAGAAGTTCAATATCGTTTAGTTCCAAGAAGAAAAGAAATAACACTACCCCTGGATATGTGGGAAGCAATTATTCCTGATGTAACGTGCGTCGGTTTTGTTCCACGTCACGGAGGATCCGGCAGGTGATTCATTGAATTTATTCGATTAATGTTTAGCGCCCACAAGGGGCCAATTCAATGGAGAGCGACCTTAATGGGAGGAAGACCAGGCCTCTAATCTAGAATCCCTAGCTCATCTAGGCGCACCATGAACTTCTAAATCGCTTTCAAATGCAATTTCAAAGAGGTACTTTTTCTTTTTAATGTTGATTGTGATAGTTCTTTGTTATTTTTCAATCCGCAATAATTGATAATGGGAATATCACACTTGATTAGAGAGCAGTGCATGGTAACTGTCTTTTGTTCCTTGGTGTTCCTTTTCAGAAAGGTTCTTTAAGTTATTCGAGTTTATATATTTCTATCAAATAATTGATTCTTGAATAAAATAAGACCATCAAGATATAGGTTATTACGGATAGTTTTTTTTTTTTAACCCTCACGTGATTTTTGGATAATGCACATTAACTTAAGGTGATAAAAGAGCTAATTTAAGCCTTCAAGAAATGCAATCCTAAAGATTAATGTAATTAATTAACCACGTTTCTAGGAAGTGGAAATGTTGTACACAATCTATTTTGCTCTTTTTATGCAAAATTTATAAGTTGGCATTATCGAAATTTTCATACCAAGTCTTTGTTTGCACCTACTCAGAATAAGAGGGATATTTCGGATTCAGATCCATCTTCCCATATGTAGGCCCCATTTAATACAGTGATGTCATGACGTATTACTTATAGAATGTATTTCAATCAAATTCCAAATTTTCTTTTTTGTAGGAAATCATAGATGGGAAAAGAGCGTGCGAAGACTTGACTTAGCTCGTGCCTCGTAGCTTAAAAAATACAGAAGAAAATAAACATGACTGAAGTCAAAAGTAACAGAAGACTTGGCTCCAAAAATTTTAGAAAATTGATTAGCGCGTGCCACGTGATAGGCCATCTTCTATACCTTGGGGGTCTAGAATGTTTTACAAGCTCCTCATTTCTATATTTTTTCTTTTTGAAAAATAAATTACGTTAAATTCTACTTTGAGGCTAAGAGAAAAATGCGAGTAAACTAGGGAAGTTATGATTGTGTCATATGACAATTCTCTTGATGACCCTTTCAATTGCGGTCGGGATCGAGAGAATTCTATTCTCCATGAAATAGTAGGTTATTAACATCCATTTGATTAGACGGCAGAGACATTCGAGGTTCAAGGTGTACTGCATCGATATATAAAACTATGTTGCACGCATGTTATGTCCAATGAATAAAGGAATTCAAATAAATGAATCTAATAACGCTTTTTTTGACGCGAAGGCATAGGTGGCTGCCATGACTTTTGGGAGCATTTGGATAGGCTAAAATCCAAAAGGCGAACTTGGATAATTCACACAATGCGCAAAAAGATGTGATTTGGGGTTTTCCTTGGAAGGTATTCGGAATAAATTGGAATTCGAGAACTCAGAAGCGAAAGTCTCTTTCAACTTTTGGTCTTAGAAATGTTAATGAGTGTCATATGACTGGTTTAAAAACTCATGGCCGTGACTTTCTGACGCTTTTGGATAGCCAAAAATCCATCAAGCGGACTCGGAAAGTTTGCACAATGAGTGATGAAACATCCGTAGTTTTTTTTTTTTTATAAATCAAAGAAGAGTTATGAGGTCCATCATACTCATGTGAGAAATTCGTTTTGAGCTCCAGGGTGTGGCCAAATGAGGGCACTTTTTGATTTTTTTTTATGTCAAAATTTTCCGTTATTTTATATTTTTGTTAATTTAGCGTTTGCAAAGCTTTTTCCCCGATAATCTATGGCCACAGCATACTTTGTGAGTCCCATGAACTAAGACTAGATCTTTAGTTTGTGCAGGTGTCCCTTACTCATAGCAATTTGCACGTATATGTTGGGTTTCGAATAGTTGACATCCAAATATTAAGCTAATTTTTTTTTGATGCACCAACTAATTATGCCAAAATAAGGGGGTTAGAATCGTTATGTGAATTGATTGTAGAGTATTTATTTGTTCTTTTTGATGTTCCATACAAATTTGATAATTGTTTCAATAATGAAAATGCAATTGAGTTTTAAAACTTTCAAAAAGTACAATTAAGTCTTAAAACTTCTTACAAAAGTACAATTGAATCTTAAAATATTTAAAAAATACAATTAAGTCTTAAAATTTGTTAAATTGATGCAATTAAGTTGATGCCATTGACTGGGCTGATTTTAAGTTTGGTTAGGCCTTTTTACTTTCTTCCCACTGCTACTTTTTTGATGTATACTCTCTTAGTGCTCTTTTTTCTTTTTTGCTAGGAAACTCCCTCAGTACCCATGTGTGTACTTATCCAACAAAAAAGACGGGCCTATTGCAATCACTGGAATTAGCGCTATGAGGAAAGACAGTTGCATCCGCTCCCTCTAAGATAGGCACATAGGATTTTGCCACTTTGTAAGGGCATTCCTTTGTATCCACATGCCATCATTTTTATATAATTTATACCTCTCATTTAAAATTAAAAGTCCAAAGCTCCCCAAGAACTCATATGTGAATCACTGAATTTGTGACAAAAGGAGCTGCATTTAGTCAAGTGGTTATGTATAAATATCCTTCCGAAATGCTAGTTTGCTAGCTAAGAACTCCCTTAATACGGTCTTACTTCTATTGGGTTAGAGAAACATTAGCGTAGACTTAAAAAAAAAAAATCAAATTTGGTCTACCATTTACCAACTTTGATGAAAATTCTCTACTCTAACTTTGATTATGTCCCAGCTTTAGACAATAAAATTTTTGGAGGTGCAACTCTGGGAATTTTTCATATAGTATGCGGGATGAAATGTTTATATTGCTTTTAGGATAGTTTCTACTCTTTTAGTAAAGTTTATGGACGTTCTTATTGCATCTTCTACTTTAGTTTGGTATGCAACTTTTTAGTTAGATTCATATCTAACTTTTTGTTAGCAATACAATAGTGACAGAAACCATTTGAGGTCATTTCATGGTAGTGAAGAAGATGGTAAAGACTCTGTGATTCTCTTGGATTTTCACATCGTGAAATTGAGGTAGATATCCATAGACATATTGGAGCAATACTTCTTATCTAGATCGAAATTTAATCAAGATTGAAATACAAATTCTAAATATCACAATTTAAGTTTTAACTCTGTGAATTGACAAATTTAGAAGCATTTTAGAAGAGTTCTTATAAGCAAATGCTACTTTCGTGTTAATGGTAAGAGTTGTTTATAAGTCATTTCAATTTATAGGTTTCTTACAATTTTTTATTTTATTTACTATTTTTTTTGTTTAATTAACTTTTTTAATTTGACTTGAAATTTTTATCCAAGTAATGTATAGGTATAAAAAGCTTAAAGCGGGTTATATTGGTTCTCCTAGATTACATTAACCATTGATGTGATTTGGTAAATTAGGTTGGGAAATTTACATTACATGAAAATTGATCAAAATGAGTTAAACGAGTCAATATGGGACAGACCATTTTCAACTTGACCCAAATCCCACCTAACCCACCCATTTAATGGCCCTATTTTTAATATACCTTTGTCGTGGCGATGATATGCAACGAAGACTTTTAAATGCAAAAATTGTATATACAACCTACACTAGTGTTGTGCATGTGAAAAGTTGGGCTGACAAGTCTCTTGGCACAAAATATATAATTTTCACCTATGCATTGTTTCTACATGGGTGTGTGCATTTGTTGGTTTACTCAGAATCATTATCTTTGTTTCTCTTAGAGCTGCCTTGCACTCTCTCTTGTCACTCCCACACCTTCCATTCATCGTTGTCCAATGCAAAGTAGCTCTCTGTCCCAATCCTCAACCTCAAGCCCCTTGCCTTTCCTTTTCCTTTCAAACCTACCGTCTCCTCCTCCTTCACCCTGTTATATTGTACTTGAAGAGAGTTTGTGTGTGCGCCATTGTGAAGAGTCACTTCTTCTTCATATTTGGAGGACTGCCGCTATAAGGCTCTATAGTGGAAACATCTTTAGAGATGTTGACAACTCCTAACTCACCCAAATCATTGGGCAAAATGGTGCCACTGAATGCAATTCTATAGTGATTGCAGCCCGGCCCCAATCTAATTCCTGGATGGATCCATGAGTTCAATAGGTAGTATCCAATTCCAATTTTTTGGAACCGATTCTTAGGGGGTGCATGACAAAACTACAATTTCTATTCCATAAACAATTTTTCTATTCTAGACTTGTTTCTGGAATAGAAATTTGTTTGATAAAATTATTCCATTTTTCTATTTCTGAAATAAATTTTTGTTCCTGAAATATGTTTGGAATAGAAATAAGAAGTAAAAATTTATTGCTTTTCTATTTTTGGAATAGAACTGAGAAATAATTTTTTTTCTCATTGTTCGTCCTTGCTATGAGTCAGTCATCTATCCGTTGCTCATCCACCGGTTGCCGCCGTTTGAAAGGAAGAATTTTTGTATCGTTATAAAACGAATTTCTATTTTTAGAGTAGAAATTTTGTGCTGTTATCAATCGGGTATTTTCGTTTAGAAACTCATCAAGAAATAGAAATAGAAAAATTTATTTCTCTTCAAGAATTCAATTTTTGGCCAAAATGGTTATCATTCCCATGGCATCAGAATCATTATCTTTGTTTCTCTTAGAGTTGCCTTGCGCTCTCTCTTGTCACTCCCACACCTTCCATTCATGGTAGTCCAATGCAAAGCAACTCTTTGTCCCAATCCTCAACCAAAAGCCCCTTGCCTTCCCTTTTCCTTTCAAACCTACCGTCTCCTCCTCCTTCGCCCTATTATATTTTACTACGTCGCGACCAATTTTTGGCGGTTTGGACCACCTAGGTTTTGGCTAATGGATTGTTAAGCCTAAACTTAGGTGGTCCAAACCGCGAAAAATTGGTCGCGACAGCTTGGCGACTCCGCTGGGGAACGAGCGGAGAGGAGCCGGCGCCGGTGTAGTTTAGTTATTTAATTGAATCCAAGCTGTCGCGACCCATTTTTTTCGGGTTTCAACCACCTATGGTTTGGCTAATGGATTGTTAAGCCTAAACTTAACTCGGGCTCTCCCAAGCCCATACCAATTCGCGACTTAGGTTTGAATTCTTAACATGCAAATTGATTTTATTTAGGAGTCGCCACTAATCAGTTTATGGTAGGTCGATTAGACACCTAAGTAAAATAATAGGAGAATTACATTACTCCTACGAACCAGAGACTAAGGGTACGGGGACTTGGTTACACTAGACTATCCTAGTGCCCTTTCGGTACCTTTTTATTTCATTTTTTAAAAAAATGTTTAGCAATTGAATTGATTTTAATTTAACTTCCTAACATGTGAGGTGATCATACATGTGCGCATACCACCAATTTAACACTCAAGAAAGCAATTGAATATTGCAAAACCTAGGAGCAACGAAAGCATCTGCATTATTAAATCAGAATTCACATCAGCAGCCCTAGATATGATTTCTAATTAACACGCAATTTCAATTTTTGTTTTCACTTTATTTAATGAAAATCATGACTTATGCAATGCATGTTAATAATCTAATATGACATGGCAGCATGACCTAAACTATATGACATGAAGAAATGCAATAATTAAATGCCATCTAAATGACCTAATTCTAATGACATGCAATGCGATGCAATGACATATAAAATTATTTAACTAAGATGACATGCCGCATATAATTTAGCACGCGAGTTATATGTCATGCGACATTTATTAAATGATTTAGTCTAATTACGAGTAAGTTCTAATTAAATGAACCTACATGACATGCATTTGATATTTCTATTTAAAAATGCAAAAATGATCTAGCTAGATTAAAATTCTATCTTATTTAAACTAAGGATCAAGTCACATTAAATCCTAATTTAAACTAAGATATTATTTAAATCTAAGATGCAATTGATCTAATATGCAATGACGTGCGGAGCAAGCCCTAATGACATATGCATGATATTTTTTATTTATTTTTTATTTTTTAAAATTCGGAATAAAATCCCTATTCTAGATATGCAAGATAACAAGAAATATTCCAAAACAAACTGAATCCTAATTCAAACATTTTTTAGATTTTTTAGTGATTTTCAAAGACAATGCGATTACCAATTAAAAATCAAATCTAAACTAATCAAGGCATCAAATCAAATAAAGAATTACAATGATCGAAAAAATAACCTGTTATCTCACGGGTCAAATTAACGATTACTATAATCCTGAATGTCACGACAAGAAGATCAAAATAACTAAAAATCTAATCCGAATTCTTACGGATCAAATTAATAGTTATATTGATTCAACAATTAATATGCTATCAACCAAAGTCCCAAGAATTAATATAATTAAAAAAAATGACCCGATATCTTACGGGTCAAATTAATAATTACAATAATCTTAGGGAACACCCTTATGGATAATGCCTGTAAGATATTTTGAAATAAGCATCGATATCCGATATTACAATGTAAATGAATTAAAGAAAAGCTATCAAATAAAGCACAATAAATAAACAAGAATAATAATAATACTACTAATAATAAACTAATCTACCTAATTGGATTTCCTTTTTTCCTTTTTGTTTTTCCTTTTCCTGCTTGTAACCGTGAGTCTCCAAGGCAGCAAGTCGTCGGTCCGGCAAGGGGAACTCCGGCGAGGCAAGGCAGGTGGGCGTCTGGCGCGGGGGTGAAGATTGACGCCGGCAAGGGACCTCAGCGAAATAGGGCACCGGCGAGTGGGTGTCGCAGGGCGCGGGGCCTGCTGTCGGGCACCGAGGAGACGCGAGCAAACGCGATGTGGGCTCTGGCGGCGTTGGGTCGCGGCAAGAACAACGGCACGGCGGCGGCTGAACGTCGGGGCTCGGCGCGGTTCGGCAGCAGCGTCGGCGGGACTCAGCTGGGCGAGCAGATCACGGACTGAGTGGTGCAGCAGCAGCTTTACCGGGATCTCGCAGGTTGCCGGTGAGGCGGAGGCGCGACGGCGATTTGAGGGATGGTGATGCGGCGTTCGGCGAGCAGGAGCGTCGGATCGTCGGGTTGCAAAGCGGCAGTGGCTGGATCGGCGGGTTGCAGCGGCGGCGATGTGGCTGGATCGGTGGGTTGCAGCGGCGGCGATGTGCCGATGCACGGTCGGTGCGTCGAGGTCTCCGCGAGTTGCAGCGGCGGAAACCCGGCTAAAACCGCCGGCGACGGGGCCGGCGTGGATGCTCGCGGACGGAGGCCGGGAGGTGGCGAGGACGCCTGCACGAAGGAGAAAACCCTTTTTCCTTTTCCTTTTTGACTTTTCTCTTTCTCCCCCTCTCCCACGTCGCTTTCACTCTCTTTTTTTGTACTTTCTGCAGAAGCTTTTTCTTCTCTTACTCTTTTCTTTTTCTGAATTTTTTCCTCGAGAAGCCCCCCTCTCTTCTCTCCACTTTTCTGATTTTTTTAAAAAGAAGCTTCCCCGGACGAAGAGAAGACCACTCCTATTTATAGAGTGGAAACTTAGTCTGCTCAACCTACGAAGATTTGCATAACAACTCAATCGCTGAAGATCATCTTTCGAGATTATCGTGTATCTTGATTGTATCTTGACTCGCTCGACCATTGAAGATTTTATATGCGACTCGGCGGTTGAAGATAAATTGGAATTTTTTTGTGAAGATTTTTCAAATAATTCACTTTAGATAAAACTCCATTATCTAATTCTAAAATCTTTTGAGATATCCATCCGCAACAAAATATTTTAGAATATTCCTTATCCTCATTAATATTCCCAATGATTTTATCACAAAAAGATCAAAGATAAGATTGCAATATGATTTTTTAAACGTCAAAAACTACCGTAATATTGCATCAAATCTCAATTTTCCACGAGATAATTTTCAATAAAAAACATGGGATTGGGCCAACCTGCTCGCCTTGTGGGCCTGATCCATCTAATTCGAATTCATCGGCCACCGGTCCAATAGATAAAATGCAAATAACAAAATAAAATGCAAATATAAATCTATATGCTATGCAATTAATAAAATTAACCCATAATTTCCTATGTAATAAATAAATAAACTAAATCGTCAAAATTTAGGTGTCAACATACTCGAAGAGAGTTTGTGTGTGCGCCATTGCGAAGAGTCGCTTCTTTTTCATCTTTGGAGGACACCGCTGCTATGAGGCTCTATAGTAGAAACATCTTTAGAGATGTCGACAACTCCTAACTCACCCAAATCATTGGGCAAAATGGCACCATTGAATGCAATTCTATAGTGAATTGTAGCCCAGCAATTTGATTCCTGGATGGATTCATGAGATCAATAGGTAGTATCCAATTTCAATTTTTTAGAACCGATTCTTAGTAAACAGTTCCTAATTTCATGGTGGGAACCACCCAACTTGGAGCCAATCACCCCTAATGTGAAGCAACATAGAACAATTACAAAGAAACTAAAGCAACGATAATCTAAAAGTCTAGTACAACATACTTTGGCAAGCATTTTTTATGGTAATGCTTGGGGATTGTCTATATACAGAAATTTACAGATCATGTTCCTACTTATTTTCTATTTGATTGCAAAGGCAATATGCATGTACAGGATATGCAGAACTTTCTCCTACAACAATCCTCAGCTTAAGTTTTGTCTGCAGCAACTTCATCTTTGCAAAGGCAATATATATTTGATAGATTGTATAAGACATTGTTTGATATGTATATAAGTGTGTTGTGGATTTTGAAAAATTTGTGGCCCTACTTTTTTATACTATCTTGTTGATGTCTAGGGATTATTTATTCGCTTCCGCATGCGCATTAAAATGAAAGGGTTGGTTATGCGTCCTGGAACGTCGCTATTTAATCGACCGCCGAGGGATGGACACGTGCTTAGAGGATCATGGCATGACAACTAGTGTTGTGCATGTGAAAAGTTGGGCTGACAAGTCTCCTAGCATAAAATATATAATTTTCACCTATGCATTGTTTCTACATGGCTAAAAGGTCCAACACCAAGACATCCTCAATTGTTTTACATGGACGTTTTTCTAGTAAATTCCTCAAATTTGGACACTCAATCATGTAGTCATTAGGTTAGCGGGAAGTAAATAACTAAATTGGGCACATATCTTAGTTAATAATATAGCTGCTTGGTTCTTTGTTTCATCATAGCATTCTTCTAATAGGTGTAGATATGTGCACACATAATTCAATTGCATTTCTGATCTTGGGATTTCGATAGTAGTTACTGATGGCCTTAGTAGCAAGCACACTATTCGAAATTATTATTTTCTGGTTGTCGTATCTCAACAAAATAGTTGTTATGATGTTTATCACTTCCACCACCATCTAAAACACAATACACCATGGTTTAGAAACTTATAATTTAAACATCTATTGAAAACATAGAGCTGTATATGATTGTGTACCTAGACCCTATTGACTTCACAACAATCGCCGACATCAAATGGATGCATCACAAACAAGAAAATCACTTCTAGTGTCATCTTTCAAGAATTTTCAAGTATGAATAGCACAAGTAGCAATTGGGAGCTTATTAGAAGCGGAAATTTTTTTGTGGTACTTCCTATTATAAAGATCTATATAACGGCTATGAGGATGCCAAGTAGAATGTTCACGATCCGATGGAGTTTGTCCATAGTAGTCTTCGTATAATCCGAAGTCAAAGTTAGTGCCCTTCATTCTCTGAAAGCATTAACCTGCATTACATCCAATGCAAACTGAAAGTCCAATTAGTGGACACTGCAACTATATAAGTTCATTAGATGTAGAAAGACATTATAAATACTTTATTGGGATAACTTCAATTTGAAAATATCGCATTTACAAGCCTAGTGCAATCAATTGGTTTCATTATGTCATTTTTTTTTTAAAGCATCAACTAGTTTACTTACTATTTGAGCTATTGAAAACATTCTCATTTTGCATCTAAGTTAAGCCTACGAAGTACTTTTACTTTAATTCTAAAAATATTCATTTAGTAAAAAATTTTGTTTCACACCTCCTTGCATGAAGAACATGATCTATTATGTTAACCTCCGCTAAACTTTCAAGAGATTAATATTTTGAACTATGGTTCAACAAGTTATATCACATCTATTCCGATAGCCCCCTTCATGACCCTAGAAAACACTAGTTGTCTTAGACAAATTTTACAAATGTCTAACTTGTCAAGCCAAACTTCAACATATTGACCTCTAGAAAGTTTTGTCAATTTTAACATTAAAGTACTCGCTCTTCATGCAGGCAGGATGGTTATAAAGCAAACTTCATTTTGATAATCCCCAATTTTAATTTCGATGCAAAATGAGACCGTATTGTGTAGCTCAAATAGCCAAAAAAGGAAAAAAAAAATAGTTGGTGCTTGTTAAAAATTGTGGACATAATGAAACCAGTTGATTGCATTAACCTATAAATTTGATCTTCTTGAATTAAAGTTACCCCAATAAAGTGGTTATAATGTCTATTGACATATGTTGAAATTATATAGATGCAGTGTCCACTAATTGAGCTTTAAGTTCGCATTCGGATGTAATGCAGTTTAATCCTTTCAAAAAATGAAGTTGGATAACACTAAAATGGCTGTTAACAAGTTCTATTGGAGATGAACATTCTAGTTAGCATCCTCATAGCCATTATACAGTTCCATATGTTAGGAATTGCCACGATAATGTTTCCGCTTCTCATAAACTTCCAATTATTACTTGTAATATTCATATTTGGAAACTTTTGTAAGATGACATTTGCAAGATGGCATTTGAAGTGATTATTTTCCTATTTGCGATGCATCCATTTAATAACGGCGATCGTTGTGAAGTCACTGTGGTTTAAGTACGCAAGCAAATACAACTTTGCGCTTTCAACATATGTTCAAAACATATGTTTCTAAACCATGATACATTGTGTTTCAGATGGTGGTGAAAGAGCAAAACATCTTAACAACTATTTTCTTGAGAAACAACAATCAGAAGATAATAATTCCAAATAGTGTGCTAGCTACTAAGGCCATCACTAACTACTATCCAAAACCTCATATGGGAGATATAGTTGAATTTTGTGTGCACATGTCTACACCAACTAAGAAGATTGCCACAATGAAATAGAGAATAACAAGGTGAGTAACTATACTATTAGCTAATTTACTTGCCCCCTCTAGTTATCTACTTCCTGCTTTCTTAATGACTAGAGAATTGAACGTCAAGATTTGAGGAATTTACTAGAAAATTGTCCATTTAAAACAATTGCGGATGTTGTCTTAATTTTGCATCTCTGGCCATGTAAAATCGATGCATAAGTAAATATTATTTGGTCTATGTAGCTGTTCCAAATGTAGAGGGTCCCTCACTAATTATGTGCTATTCATCCTAACACTAAACTTATTATTGCATAAATGATCAAACCTCTTCTTTGCCAATATACTGATTCTTACAATTCTTTGCCAATATACTGATTCTTACAATTGGTGATCCCATAAAACAGAAAAATATTTTTGTGGTGGATATTGTGTTCGTAATGTTATATAACAATTTTGGCAAATCTTTTGTTATAGAATTGTGTTGAGTTAATTTATTTTACTATTTTAAATGTAATTGATTTTGTAGGATTCACGTGCATTGCACAAAAGAGGGACGTTTAATGCATGAAAAATACATGTTTAATGCATGAAGTCACTAGTTGGCCTAATTTTTGGCACCGACAAGCCCATGCATAAAACTTCCATCTTTCATACAATAGGAGGGGGGGGTTCAGGCCTTTTACAATTTACTTACAGTTCCATTTATTGATAAATATAATTTTACCCAACCGGTCTTTCGCAACTCCCTCTGGCTCCAACAATTCTCTTCCTCCTTCATTTGTTGATTTACTCTGCGTCCTCTCTTCCCATGGCATCGGAATTATTATCTTTCTTTCTTTTAGAGTTGCCTTGCGCTCTCTCTTGTCACTCCCACACCTTCCATTCATCGGTGTCCAATGCAAAGCATCTCTTTGTCCCAATCCTCAACCTCAAGCCTCTCGCCTTCCCTTTTCCTTTCAAACCTACCGTCTCCTCCTCCTTTCCCTAGATAGATTGTACTTAAAAGAGAATTTGTGTGTGCACCATTGTGAAGAGTCACTTCTTCATCTTTGGAGGACATCGCCACTGTGAGGCTCTATATTGGAACATCTTTAGAGATGTTGACAACTCCTAACTCACCCAAATCATTGGGCAAATGGTGCCACTGAATGCAATTCTATAGTGATTGCAGCTCGGCGATCTGGTTCTCGAAGATCAACAAGATCAATAGGTAGTATCCAATTCCAATTTTTTGGAACCAATTCTTAGTGAACAATTTCCATGGTGGGAACCGCCCAATGTGGAGCCAATTACCCCTAATGTGATGCAACATAGAACAATTACAACGCAACTAAAGCAACGATAATCTAAGAGTCTAGCACAACATACTTTGGCAAGCATTTTTTATGGTAATGCTTGGGGATCGTCTGCATGCAGATCATGTTCCTACTTATTTTCTATTTGTTTGCAAAAGCAATATTCATGTACAAGACATGCGGAACTTTCTCCTACAGCAATCCTCAACGTGAGTTTTTTCTGCAGCAACTTCATCTTTGCGATGGAGCAATTTTGCTACATAGTGAGGATGTTGGAATACCCAACATCGTAGAGGGAGCGGCATGGCTCTCTCCCCGAGCAACACTTACTAACTTCCGAAAGCCAAGTTTGGTCAGATCAGATTCACTAATTTACCAAGTTAAACCCAATCGTGTTTATTAAAATGAGTTGACTATGAAAACGGACTATACTCATGGCTGGTTCCATATTGCCATTGCCACTATAAGGAACACACTCATAAGGAGGAGTGTGTTCCTCCCATAGGAACTAAAATGATGCACCAAAACAATTGAAAGACTCTGATCACTATAAGAAAAACTATAATTTTGGTCCAAGTATTTTAAACGTTCTTTATTTTGGTCCTCATACATTTGTTTTCTAATTATAGTCATTAAAAAAGTACTTTAAGACCATTTTCACCCTTCTAGAACCAAAATAGTACATTGGAATGCCATCCGAGGGACAAAAATAGTAGCAAAGTAGTTGTTCAGGGACTAAAATGAGAACGGGGATCGAAATGAAGTATGCCCTAAATAATTGTAACCAATGATATTCTAATCACTAAATTTCCAGAAATTAACATACTGAAAAAAAGTACATATCAGGAAAAGAATACTGAAGGAGGAAGACACGTAACATAAAACGTTACCTCCATTATCGCGTAGTGCACAAACATAATTAGAACAATCATCCTCGGCTATCCCATCTTCAAAATCTTCCATCCCAACATTTTCAGTATCATCCACAATAAAACTAGACTTTGAAACATTCTAAAAGATCCTTGTGTCAAAAGCCAAGCTTGGTGAGAACTAGATTGACCGATTTACCAGGTCAAATCTGATTGTGTCATTTACTAAAACCAGCTGAATCTAGAAACGATCTACGCTCATCGTAAGTTAGGTATCCATGTGATGTTTTTATTTTTATTATAATCCTAGAATAAAACCTAACCACTCAACTTTGAAAAGCAAATACAACTTAGAAAAACAACATAAAAGAGTCGCAATTAATTCAATCAAAGATGGTAATGAAAGAATGAGTGAAAAAAAAATGAAGTGTAGTAAAGTAACTTGGTATGAGTTACACAAAGAATATAACATAGTCCTGTTATTAAGTTTCAAAATAGCAACCCCATGAGCTTAATTCAATTTGAGTCCAATTTCCTAAAGAAACTAATTTCCTTCTATCTAAACTAGAGAAAGTTTTGAATTTCCCTAAACTATGTGTATTATCTAACAAAATTAAACTATTTCTTACATCTAAACATGAGCTTAATTCTATGAGAGCCCAATTTCCTAAAGAAACTAATTTTCTTATGTGTAAAGGAGAGAGAATCATGAATTTTTCCTAAACTATATTTGTTATCTGAATAAAAGACAACTCTATTACCAAAGTCTAACAACCTAATCATGGACTATTAATTACCCAAAAAAAAATCATGGACTATTTTGCTAACCAATTTTCCACTTTTTTTTCGAAATTTATAATTAGTTTTTATTAGTTTTCCCTTCAATCCATAGTCTCTCGGTCCTCTCACCCAGCACCCGAACTCTCATCTTTTTCTTGGTATTCACTTTCGCTCTTCTAACTGCATGCTTGTAAAGGATGGAATAAATGACAATATGGCTAAACCTTACGCAGAGAAGCACCCGGTATTACACTATCAATTACTTCTCATCATCACCGGGGCACCATCATCAGCCGCCTGAACATGACTATCAACCGCCGCCATTGTCCCTGGCCACCACAGTCAACATCACCGATGGTCGATTAACACGCACACCCAGGAAGAGCAAAGAAGTTTAAAATTGATACCCTAGAGAAGCACAAAACTTAAACATCAACAGGAGCGAGCATTCAAGTCAAGGACTGCACCTCACGTCTTCAACCGTCTATACCACAGACCATCCTCAGAACATACGAACATCACAGAACCCAGAGGCAGAACAGCGAGTCAGAGAGGCAAATTTCGGTAAGCGTGACTTACCTCATCTAATAACCGATAACCCGATTCATAATCATTCAAAAGTAATGCTCACATAATCAAATCAACGAACGACAGAAATTACTTCGCAAAAGCTTCTTCGAAACATTCGTCGAGCAGGCCATGTGCATCACCAGAACAAAGCAGAATCATGGAAGTAAGGCAATTTGTCTTCGAAAATTCATACAACAACAACAACAGTTTTGAGTCACCAGAACTAGTTAAAGTTTTCGAGTCACTAGAACTAGTTAAGTTTTCGAGTAATGCTCATAGCCCTAATCATGGATCTCGGTTTCAAAACAAGGTAGAACAGAGAGGCTTTCGTTTCGTTCGTAAGAGAGAGACAGAGTACTAAGCAATTTTCCTTGACAAGGAAGAATCCAGATCTCGACCGGTCGTGAAGTCCGGGAAAAATCGACGGTGAAGATCGACGCTAGCGAAAGAGCTTCGACCGAGAACTAGAACCTCGAGCTTCTTGGCCAGAAAAAAGAGCCGAACGAAATCATACAGACGCGTCCAGACGGCAATGGAAAAGAAAGCCGATGAAGAATCGGTCATACTAATTGAACCCAAAATCGAAACCGGAGAAAGTAAAGAGGACTTACCTTCATCCACGGAATCCCTTGGGAACTCGCAAGTCGAGCAAAAGGAATCGCTTCTGAAGAGCATTGTCTTGCCCTCAGCGATCCGTTTCCGAAGTCTGGATCGAGTTTCATCAGAGAATCGACTGCTCCGAGCTTCGCGCTTCTCGGCCAATATACAGGGCAGAACAGAGCGAGATGTGGAGCCTCGGCGACTGGCATCGACCGGCGGCGGCCGGCACGACGTCGGAAGGCGACGGAAGAGCAGAAACCGTCCGGGAAACTCCCCCCGACTCCCGGAGCAAAATCCGTTCTTTTCACATGGGAGATCCAGTCCGTTGAAACGAGAGAGAGAGAGCGGGGAGGTTACGGTCCCGTTCGTCACCTCGAGAAAATATTGCATGCAAATCCTATGCCACGTCATGCGATAGTCCATTGAATCGACGACACGTGTCATTCATGGGACCCTCTCTCGGGCGAGGACGACGCGTGTTATCCTTTCTCCTTTCCAAATTCTTTTGAACGAATCCGACTTGGGCTCAGTTTCCGGCGTGGGACACGGGCCGAGCGTGGCCGATATGAATTGTTATCTTTGATTGGGCTATGGATTGAGTTCAAACGGAGTAGTGGGGGCATGGATCGATTTTAATGGACCGAAGCCTTTTTCGTTTTCTTAATGATTATTATACTTTTTTATTTGCTTTTAACATATATATATTTATATATATATATTTCCTTACCTAGAAAAATGCATATTTGAATTGTTGACAAAAATTTAGGTGTCAATAATCATATCCCGAAAGCACCTCCTTGACTTATAGAGAATCACAGTTTGAGGTGAGAAATATGCAAAAAGGGGGAAGCAATTTGAAGAGCAGCTATTGGTGAGGGTGTAGAGTGAAAAAAAAATATTTCTTTTTATTATTTCTTCGGTTGGTTGCTCTAGCTTTTCCAGCTCATTGTGTAGGTGAATGATTTCTTGTCACGTAAATGGTGAAAAAGAGAGAAGGGAGGCATAGGGAAACAATTGAAAAAAGGGCCGAAAGAGACAAAATTCCGTGGAGTGCACAGGAGATCGCAAATCCCGAATAGAATCCAGTCAAGTGATATAGGATAATACTTTAATACTTCTTCTCACATGCAAATCATTTGCAAGTCGAACTTCTCTCACATGCAAATTATGTGCAAATCACATGAAAATTCATGACCTTTTTAGATTACTCACAAGCTTAAGATGAACATGCCATACATACCCACTCAAAGAAACTCACATTGCTTTTAGGTTTAAAAGAACAGGCAGCATTCAAGATGCCATTACCTTCCGGGAATAGTCATTTCGGAACAAAAAAGAAAAAAAGAAAAAAAAAGGCCGCTATTGTCAGCTCCACAATTTTTTGACCTTAGTGATGGTAGCTAGACAATATAGATTGGTGTATGTGGGCCCCCACCGAAAATGAGCATCTTCACTGTACTTATGGCGACACGATTGCAGGTGAGGGTCAGTAATCTTTGGACATTCATTAACTAGTCCCTAAATGATTACGGGGTCATGAGTACTTCAATTGTATGCTGACGTCCAAAATCCTAAATCAAACCTGATTAAATGATGCAAAATGATACATGCGTTAGTTACATCAGGAAAGACATGGTTATTATTGAAAATAATTTCGGGATAGCTGTTATTTAGTCAATTGTTTATCGATTACTTTATTATGTAATCGATTCCTTTTCCTTTTTAATAGTTTTTTCATTCAGATATTTAGTTCACATTCTCTAATAAGTCCGCCCATCTTCGTTGATGATACGTAATGAATGACTATTGACCAGATGTGCTTTGTGAGCTGATGCACCACCTGTCGTCAGCTGATGACTTCGAACATGACATACGATTTTTCAAAACCATTTAAATGAGTTCTAAGTTTTTGTTGGCTTGACTTTGACCTACTATGGTGCTGCTAGCTGGCATTAATAGGTGAAGTTAAGGACACGTACAAAGTTGTTGACACAAATAGAAATTGTCCTCATAGATATATATTTATCTTTTTAAAGTACTTGTAATCTAATCAGAACCATGACAATCAATTTTCTCTTCTATTATCATTATAAACCAGGAGTCTGAGTGAGTGTACAGATTTGGTTATCCAATGAACCGTTTGTGAATCCAGTCGGAACATTTTGCTAGTGCAAGCTTTTCATCAATGAAGGAACCTTCTTTTGAGTGCAGGACGATTTGCATACCTCGAAAAATGATAGTTCAACAAAACATTTAGACGATTCTGTTAAGATCAGGTGCTGTGAGTTATGAAAATAAAACGATATTAGATATAACTACAACTCAATCAACGCTGTGGATGGATACAATTTTTTCCCTAATAACATGGATAGACTAGAAATAAAACTGAAAGAGCAAAATTTGGTGACCAGGAGAAGCTCAGAAGACTAATCTATAAATGCTCCTTTGCGGTAATATCATCGCCCAACTTGGCTCCAGAAGTAATCAATTCAAGATAATTGACATAATATAATTTTGAATTCCACATCAACGAGTGAATAATAGAGCTGTTTTTGTGCTTGCAATTAATCAAATAGGCACCGCATCCTCTTGTATTTTAGACAATCTCCTATTAAAAAGTTAAAAATATTGTATTAACAGATTATTTATTTATTTATTTATTTATCGTTCTAATATAAGTGTTCATCCAGTTTTCAATGTGTTCTCTGAAATGAAAATTTTACTTCCTAGCCAAAAAAGGGACATTATTAATTAAATTCGCCTTTCCATCGTAAATCGCTACGGTTCTTTCCTCAAACTTGACAACAACAGCAAAGGCGAAGTATTAAATAGACATAGAATACCAAGTAGGGCGACTTAAGCTGGGCGTTTCCGAATCTTTCATTCATATTGTGGAATTGACGCATTTCTGATAGGAATAGTTTTTTTTTTTTTCTTATTCTCTTTTTTTGTTCCAAGTCCATCGATGGAATCCGAAAATTTCTTCGCAAAGACCAAAGGACCGTTAAATGATGAATCGTGTCGGCTTTACGTTTCTGTTGCCCTAACAATCCTTGGTAGTTATATTTACGGGGTTAAACGTCGAGAATTTTCTAAAATAATTTTGACCCAAATTAATTCTCTCGTGGATCGAGACGTCTTATATTCAATCTCTACATGGTCAGTTTCTTAAAATCGCCCATAAAATGTATTGATTGGTGTGTTGTAATGATTCGATACCGAGCAATAGTTAATATTCAAAAACCGTATCCTGTCCGGGCAATGGATAGATCGAACACGGACAAACCTGAAATATAAGAAGCCGATGATGATCTTAATCGGGATGATGCAAGGTTTGCTAGTATCCCCCAAGAATCCAAAATCAGTATCATTCCTGTTGCCCAATCACGTCAATGAAGATACATTCATCCACATAAAATTTGGTAGGACATCGATTTGAAAGGGGAACTAGTCCCATGTCACTTTGAGATTACTTTGATTCTATAAATTGGTTTTAGTCCAGATTCAATTCTCATGTAGGTTTTGTTGGTTATTAAACGAGGAACACATAAGCTCCACGTTGATCCATCAACGTTGGAGTTTGTAAAGCTCACCATCACCAATACATATGATAGTCTATTGGTAAAAGAACTGTATGTATATCACAAGATTGCAAGTTTAAAGGCAAAATTATCAACAAAGTCCTAAATCTATAGTATGGATGCAAATTAAGTCATAAACTTTTTAGTTTGGCCAATTTAATCATAAACCATTTGACAATTTCCCAATGTAATCTTTTTGGCCAATGGTAGTCAGCAATCGTGAATGTCTACAATTTTTGCAATTATTTTTTTTATAGATTTTATAGATTTTTTTTTTATGAAACTCTGATTTTTTTTTTTAACCCTTCAATTATAGGAAAAAAACTGTAAGTGATGATATTTTCAATAATGCAATGAAAATATTATAATAATTGACATTACAATAATCACTCCCAATCACGTAGTCACGGAGGGCAAGCGGGGGCGCTATTCAATGCTTAAATCTTTTACCATTCTTCTACATTATAATAGAAATTAATGCTTCCTTTTAATAAATTCAAGGTAACCAAAATCTTTTAAAATATTTCTTCTTCTATTCGATTTTAAATAAGATAGTTATACTTTTGTATCTATATAATTTGGCACAAGCAATTTTAGTAAATCTCCGATGAACTTGAGTTCCTAATCTAATGCATAACAAGATATATTTTTAGTTTTAAGTGCATTTAAAATATAGAAGTTCATAAAATAGATCCAAAACATTGTACGAACCGAACATAACCTTATGATACTCTCTTTTCATTTTTTATTTGTTTAGTTTAAATTTGATTTTCCCTTTTCATAGATACATGGTCTTACTATTTTATCGTATTTTAGTCAAATATATTTCCTTAATATTTAGTTCTCTTTTGCATTATCAATCAATTAATTAATTTGATACCACATAATTCCATCGTTATCAAAATTTTGGACTAATAAATTACGCTGGAAATGTCATGGAAGAAAAATATTACATGGACTTGCTCAATTAATAATGGCGAGCGAAGCAATTTAATGCATATGAAAGAAAATAACAGAAGTGATAAATTTCCCCTTATCGACAAGATACATGAAAACTTAGATTATTTCGAGATAGAATTTAAATAAATATTTTACGAGGAAAATTTTCTTTTAATGAGAATGTTTGAGAGGTTAAGGGATAACTCGTTTGTTAAGTTGGTCTTGTTAATTTAGGTACCATCCATAATACAACAGAAGAAGATTATACTCAATTTAATTGTAACAATCTAGGAAAGTTACCCGTTTAGCCTTAGACCTATTATACAAATATCAATTCGATCATAAATTTCTCAATTTTTGCTAAATGATTCCTAAACTTTTGCATGAAATTTCACTGTATTTTTCCATCCAAGATTGCTAACATGGTGGTCTAATTATCTTTGGTGTCTTATATGGCTCACGGTCATGTGGGCAATTTTCAACGAAAATAGGTTGGAAAGACTTCATTTAGAAGTTAGTTGGCAAAATTAGAAAATTATGACTAAATTGATATACGTATGATAGATTTATGAATCATTGAATAATTCACCCATACTAATTGTTATTGAGATCACATACTAGAAAGAATTAAAAATGCTGGCTAACTACTAGAACTCGGAAACAATCTATTTCCTAAAAGAACTAGGGTTAATTCCATTTTCTTCTTCTTCTTCTTCTTATTTATTTATTTTTGGGTCAAATGGTTAGTTCCGCCTTCAACATGCCACTAACTATATCCGTAACACATTAATTAGATGCTCTTTGTTCTTGTTGTGATGGGGTGAGCGATCGAACAAAATATAGACGGAAGAAGAAAAATAAATCAGACATCGGATTTACGTGGTTTAGTCGTAAAGACCTACGTCCTCGGGGAGAGCAGTAGTGAATTTCACTATAGATCAAGCGATACAAGAAGATTAAACACTCAAGTCACTCAAACACTATCTCGGTGTTTCTCAAACCCCAATTTAACCCAAACCTAAGTCACGGCACACAATTATCACACAAGCTCAAAAACAAACGCTGAAAAAGAACTCATTTTCTTGATCGCGCTTCAGCTTGAAGATATGCAGCTCCTCCTTTTCTCTCGTACGGGTGCAACAGCAACACCCCGAAAAGAAGACCTCTTTCGCGACTTCCTTCTCGACTTCTACGTAGGGTTTTGGCTGGCAACCCAACCAACGAAAAAAAGAAGAAGCAAGAAACCTACTTAAAAATTTATGTTTTATACGTGGGTGTGCCCAAGGTCAAACCTTTGACCTTGGGCCCCACTACTTTCCTATTTTGGCTTCACGTGGAGATCTTCACGCGTGCAAAGGAGAGGACTTCATCGTTCGGATTTCGCAAGCAATCAACTTTCCTCCTTTATTTTATTTTTATATTTCCTTCGCGGTCTACTGAATTTCGCGGTTTAGCAAACGCTCAAACTCGAGTCATATTTAACAATCTCCACCTTGGCTTGATGTTTGAGCTAAGTCGCAATCGCTTCGCAAAAAATTCAAACTCTGCTGCTACTTTCCCATAGCCCCCGATGGGCTCAACCGCCACGGATATTATTCAAGTCCAAGCCTCACTTGAACTTCGCCATAACTAAGGACCTCATCAGAATACCAACTCCACATGCACTTTTAACTACTCCGCAAGGATTTTCTGACACAACCTCTTCAATCGCAGATAAAGCAAAACCATTGTTGCATCTATATCTGTCAGGAGATCGAAAACGTACTTTGTTAATTTCAGCAGTTACAGCAACCATTGGCTCTATAAGCTCCACCTCACTATAAACACCATCTGTGTCGATTACTTTGCTAATGCTTGTACTCGCTACCTCAGGAGTCTCTAGTCGCAACTTCACCTCAAGCTGAACACCGTCCAGATCTATATTAACACTGCCACAAACACTCCTAGCCAGAAGTATTGGAGATTCATCAAGGGTAACTTATATGCTATTAATAGGTGAATTTATATCCGGGCACCACAACTGATCGCCTCGCTCACCTTGTGCATAGCCATAGAATATGCACCTTGCTTTCCAATCGAGCTTACCATCACTCACTCGAAAATAACATGGGCAATCAAACATTCTAATAATAGAATAACTAGCAACGTTACCTGACAACACTTCAGGAGTCTGCCATTCAATAGCAGTTGATGGGAATCTATTCACCAGGTAGCTTTTCATACTAAGCACATCAGCTAGGATTCTCCTAGTAATTCCAGCACTAGAGATAATTTTTCGGGCCATCTCTAGTAATTCTGCAAATTGTCGTGATACTGGCACTAGTGCGGTGTTTCACTATGCCCTCTTTCATGCAGAATTTATTTGTTAGCTCTGAGCAAAACTCCATGCTATTGTCAGTTTGCACATGCTTGATCGACTTACCAGTCTCCGTCTCAATCAAAGCTTTTGACTGCGAGATCCTGACACCAGCATTAAACTTGTGCCTTGGCACAAACACCCAGGTCTTCCTCGAGCAGTCAATAGACTCTTGAACAGATGCATCCGACGTCTCCGTAGCGAAATTTATTACTGTCTCACCTTGAAGTTTATACAGGCCATCGTGCTTGATTCCTTTCATTATCACCAGGGCACCTCGAACAACCTTCAAAACTCCATCTTTTGAATAATACCTGCAACCAGCTGAATCTAGGGCACCCAAGGAAATTAAGTTCTTTTTCAATTCTGGAACATGCCTCACTCCAGTCAATGTCCTCACAATACCATCATGCATTCTGATTTTAACATCACCAACACCTACAACATCGCACTCAGTGTTGTTCCCTAACTAGACTTTACCACTACCCGTGCACTGATAAGTGATAAACCAGTTTCCATTTGGTGTGACATGAAAAGAACAACCATAATCCATAACCCATCCATCAAGCGATGAATCATTAGTGACAAACAAGACATAATCGGCATTATCTGCTACAGCTGCAATATTATTTGCAGAATCAACTATAATTCCCTTACCCTTCTCATTCTTCAACTTAAGGCAATCCCTTCTAAGATGCCCCCTCTTGCCACAGCTCCAACAGACAACATTAGCAGTCCTAGATTGACTATGTCTGTTCATATTAGTACTACCATTACCCACACGTGTTACAGATTTTCCTCTATTTTCACCTACTAGAGCAGTAGATACAGATTCGCCAGATTCTCTTCTACGAATGTCCTCGCTTAGAATCAAATCTCGAACTCCATCAAACGTCAAACTTGTTGACCCAGAGGAATTACTAACAGCAGTAACGGTAGTATTCCAACTATTAGGCAATGAGAATAATAGAATCAAAGCATGTACCTCATCTTCAAAGTCAATCTCAACTGAACTCAATTTACTAACAATCACATTAAATTCATTGATATGATCAGCAACTGACGCACCTTCTTTCATCTTCAAGTTAAACATACGTCGCATCAAACAGACATTGTTGATCGCAGAGGGCTTCTCGTACATATCCGACAGGGCTTGCATCAAATCAGCAGTGGTCTTCTCCTTCAGGATGTTAAACGCGACGTTACGAGCCAACGTCAGCCGAATAACACCCATAGCTTGTCTATCCAGCAAATCCCAATCAGCTTGCTTCATCGTCTCTGGTTTCTCCCCAAATAAAGGCAAGTGCAGATTTATCTCGATAAAGATAATCTTCAATCGCATCTTCCGTAAACTAAAATCTTTCCCATCAAATTTGTTGATTCTCAATTTGACTTCTTTTGTCGCCATCAATTCGCTTCAATTCAGCCAAACCTGGCTCTGATACCACTTGTTGCGATGGGGCGAGCAATCGAACAAAATATAAACAGAAGAAGAAAAATAAATCAGATATCGGATTTACGTGGTTTAGTCGTAAAGACCTACGTCCACGGGGAAAGCAGTAGCGAATTTCACTATAGATCAAGCGATACAAAGAGATTACACACTCAAGTCACTCAAACACTCTCTCGGTGTTTCACAAACTCCAATTTAACCCAAACCCAAGTCACGGCACAAAATTATCACACAAGCTCAAAAACAAACGCTGAAAAAGAATTAATTTTCTTAATCGCGCTTCAGCTTGAAGATATGCGGCTCCTCCTTTTCTCTCGTACGAGTGCAACAGCAACACCCCGAAAAGAAGACCTCTTTCGCGGCTTCCTTCTCAACTTCTACGTAGGGTTTTGGCCGGCAACCCAACCAACGAAAAAAAGAAGAAGCAAGAAACCCACGTAAAAAATTCTGTTTTATACGTGGGTGTGCCCAAGGTCAAACCTTTGACCTTGGGCCCCACTACTTTCCTATTTTGGCTTCACGTGGAGATCTTCACGCGTGCAGAGGAGAGGACTTCATCGTTCGGATTTCGCAAGCAATCAACTTTCCTCCTTTATTTTATTTTTATATTTCCTTCGCGAGTCTACTGAATTTCGCGTCTTAGCAAATGCTCAAACTCGAGTCATATTTAACGGTTCTCATGCTTGCTTCGCTTCAACTTGTTTACGACTGGCTTGCTTGCATATACATGTGTGTGTCTTCCATTTAATTATATGCTGATTATTCACCATTTAAGAAACATGTGTGATTTTTATCGTTTTCCAGAAAACCCAAAATATAAGTGGAACCAACTAAATTTGATAAACATGTCTGATATCATCGGCAAAGATTTTGCCCTTTCATTTGCCAGAATCTCTACATTTATATGTCATGTGATTACCAGGTTCAATTCAAACATTGATGCAGACGTTGACCAGAAGAATTACAGTCGGTCTAGGCAATAATGCAGAGGAATAATTAGAAAAGATATTTGGTGCCGAGTAAGGCTACGATCATATGTGTTCTTAGAAGCTGATAATTAATATATACTCCCGGGAAAATAATAATGACAATAAAATTATTTGCTCTTTCTCAAGGGGTTGATTGTGAAACGATCTTTGCACGCATGCGAGCACATTCCAAAATTAAAATAATGATAAAACGAAGATTAGTCCTGCACAAAATTCAAAACTGAATAACTTATTCCTGGCAGCAGCTATTTTTTGACCATACTATTTATCACATGACCATCAGCTACTAAGTTTTAAAAATAAAGACATAATTAAGCATATTCTCTCTCACATCAAATCCTTTAAATTTTTCAAGAGTTGTGATGACTAACATCTATGTTGGATGCCTCTAGAAGCTTTGCACACTTAAAAACATTTTCATATTGAAATTTATTTAATTTGTCATTAGCATTATATGCGATGAATTTCCCTTTTTTCAGATACATAAATAAATCGAAGAGTGTCCAAAAAGTCAGAAAATTGCTTCTACTTCTACCAACCATAACCTTCTTGTCCGACGTGATCTTCAAGCTGATTATTGACTGGACTACACCAAGGAGATTAGAAGTGAAGGCTAATAAAATTGCTTCTACTTTTAGCTACCATGTATCAATTCAACCTTCATGCCCGACGTGATCTTCAAGCTTACTATTGACTGGACTACACCAAGAAGATTAGATGAGAAGAATAACATCATCGAGGAGATTCTTTTCGGGTGGCCTATTTCTAATCTTGAAATGTGAAAATAATCCTAAACCTATTGCATTAGTGCCAAATTAATCTTAATTTTTTTCATAGTGTCAATTTAGTCTTAACCTTTCTGATTTAGTACCAATTCAATCATTCTAACTAATTCTAACCAGATATTGTTTGACATGGGAACCGCCTAGCTTACATAACATTGCCAGTGTTGACAATTTTTAATAATATTTTATTAATTTTTTAAAATTTTTTGAATATTTTATTATTTTTTTCTATCACTTCTTTTTCTTTTCACCAATGATCGGCCATCGGCCACAAGTGATGGCCGAGCCGGTTGGCCTCACCCAGCCATGCGAGGCCAAGCTTCAATGAGGATTGGCCTTGCCAAATCTAGCCTTGGCAAGGCCAAACCTCATCGGGCGTCGCCTGGTCGAGGGTGAGCCTAGCGAGGGCTCCCCTTGCCCAAGCTAGATTTGGTGAGGCCAACCCTCACTAATGCTCAACCTCACCATGGCTAGGCGAGGCTAGCCCACTTGGCCATGGCTGGTGTTCAATCACTTGCAAAAGAAGAAGCAAAGAGAGAAAAACAAAAAAGAGAAAATAATTAAAAAGTGTCAACAATAGCGCAAACGGTACCACATAAATCGTCCAGCATTCACATTAGCAATATTCAGCGAAAATTAGCTAGAATGATTGAATTGACATTAGGTCAAAAGGTTTATAACTAAATTAACAGTAGATCAAAAAGTTCAAGACTAAAATAGCACAATTAAAAGGTTCATGACAAAATTGGTACTAATGCAATAGGTTTATGACTTTATAACACTTTTCCTTTCTAATTTTATGACTAAATCTACCAAATTTTCACCAAATAGGCAAAATTACCCTTAATCGTTCAATTGTAATTTAAAGCAATAGCTCTAAATTTTGTTGCTTTCCTTCTTTTTTTTAGCTTTTCTCTTTTTACAAGGGATTTAGTTGCCATAATTAAGAACTTCACATGTTTTTGTTTTGTTTATTATGAGCACTATGTTTTCTTATTAATGTTAGAGTTTACTTCTGCAGCAATTAGTTTTGTTGAAAAGGAGAATTTTGAAAAAGTTTAATTTTTTCTACATTGTCTAGCAAATTAATGGATCAACAATCTAGAAAATTATGATATAGACTATTTTAAAACACCATCACTTATTCACAAACTCTCACGTTTGTTGTGCATATCACCATCAAACCTTTTCTAATCAATTGTCTTTTATACACGATATATTTAATGGGATGATAGGATGAAACAAAAAAAAAAAAAAAAAAAAATCGTTGTTGCATTCTCCAATGTGAAATTTTAAAAATGAAATTTAGTTAAATCAAAATGTTGCTTAAAACAAGATTTATTTTTTAAATGTCAGTGAAATTTCATCATTTTGGATTGACAAAAATTAATATCATCCATAAACTATTTGTGAAAAAATAGCAAAATGCTTCATTATGCATAACTTTTTAACGTAGCTTTATTGAGTATATTCCTCAATACTCCTATAATGTCTTATATACTCTGTGTAAATATATCTTGGCAAGAGTAATGAAAAGAGGCAGATTTTTTGATGTAGTAAATTAAGAGAGTTGTTGACTCAAAAAAAAAAAAATTAAGAGAATTGATATATATTTTCTTGAAAGTTTCTTTTTTCGACATTTATTTCTGGAAAAGTAAAATCTAAAAAGAAAAAAAGAAAACATAGTGTCTTTAATATTCATGGAGTACCCACAATATACAAAAGTAAATCATGGATACTTGGTCTTGCTATTTTATCATTTTAATAGTACCCATCATTGAGATTTTTTCTTTAGTCGAAACACCAATCATTGAGATCACATACTATAAAAAATAAAAAACGCTGGCTGACTACTGTAACTCAAAAGCCATCTCTTTCCTAGAAAAACTGGGATTAGTTCGGCTTTCAACTACCATTAAACTATATGCTTGACAAGTTGATTTTTTTTTTTCGGTCATAGCTTGACACATTAAATTAAATGCTCTTCGTTTTCGCGCTTTTTTCACTTCAGCTGGTTTCCGACTGGCTTCCTTTACACCTACGCGCGCGCGCGCGCACATTATATTTATGTATATACTGATCATTCACCATAAAAGAAGATTCATATCATTTTTCAGAGAACCCCAAACACAAGTGAAGCTAAATAAATTTGAGAGAGAGAGAGAGGCTGATTATTTTTTAGCATATTTGTACTTGTATTTAAAAAAAAATACCATGTAATATATGTATTTATCCAATAAAATCCGCACAAAATGGGAAATAATTCACCGTCTTATTCACGGTCACAATCAGATATCTTCTTAGGAAGCTGGTGATTAATTTATAGTCCCAAGAAAATTATAATGGCAAAGCAATTATTTGTTCTTTCTCAAAAGGTTGATTGCGAAGCGATCTTTGAACCCATGTGAGCACATTTTTATATTAAAATAATGATAAAATAAAGATTAGTCCCGCACAAAATTCAAAACTGAACTACTTATTCCTGTTGGCAGCTATATTTTGACCATCCTATTTATCACATGACCATTCAAGTTTTAGAAATAAAGGCCTAATTAAACATATTTTATCCCACATAAAATCATTATATTTTCAAGGAGTAATGATGAATAACATCTACGCGAGATGCTTCTAAACGCTTTGCACGCCTCAGGCATTTTTGTGGTGAAATTTATTTAATTAGTCATTAGCGATATATATGATGAATTTCCCTTTTCCTAACCACATATATAAATAAATCAAAGAATGCATAAAAAAGTCCTAAGGTGGTTTCTGGCAGCCATGTGTCGATTCCACCTTAATGTCCAACGTCATCTTCAAACTGATTATAGACTAGACTAGGTCAAGAAGTTTAGATAATAAATATAATATTGCTGACAAGAATTTTATTTAATTTTCCGGGGAAAATTGCATTCAACCCTCAAAGTGGGGCGATTTTCGCAGAGAACCCCTAGTAGGGTTTGCCTAAAAAGACTCCATGAAGCTGGCGATTCATCTCAATCGACCCCACATGTCATGCCGTGGGTAGCAAGAGCCTTTGCACCCGTACATTTCACTCTACGTGGACCACATGGGTTATGATGGCACGATTTACAAGAACTTTCTCGCGTGCTGTAATTTAATCAGTGTCACATTTAATGATAGTAATCGCCTTATCAATCCATAGGAAAGTCGCTCTCCATGTTACTTTAGCAAGTTGGGATTTCATCTTTATCCCTTTCGTCGGGTGAAGAATTGGTATCAAGTGATTGGGGTTTTTTTGTCGCACTCAAGGGTTTTTCTTTTCTTTTCTTTTCTTTTCTTTTGAAATTTTTCACTTTTTAAGTTGAAAAATTGTCTTCATATTTTTTACGTCGATGCCAGATCTTTAAGCAATATGAAATGACGTTCCTCTCCAAAGCTACTAAGCTAAAAGAGGACGGCATCTAATCAGCATGTGAAACTACATGTGCACATCATTTTTGACTTGCGATCGTAAACAACAAAAAAGGTTCTTTGGGTGTTGATGCTCATCTTGATGCTCATCTGCCCTGAGGATTTCCTAGGCCATTAGCATAGAAATTTGTAATAAAATATTAAATGAATTACAAATAGAAAATTACGATATAGACCACATCTTAATTAATTGAAAGTGGATTTGCTTAATTTATCTAGTTTCAAACCTCTAAATTAGTACATAGTCGAGATGTAAATTACTACAAACAAATGTAATCTTTTCACATATATATATATATATATATATATATATATATTGCCTACTATATCTCCTCCTAAATTTAGAGGATTTAAATTAAGAAGGCCAAGTTTATATCCATGACCATGCAAATGGAGGTGAATTAAGCTATCTTCACGTTACAAACAATTAACAAGTACTCCTGTCAGTCTTGATATTATATTTTCAGTTAGGGTTAACGAGGCTAACCGAATTACGCACGTAGACCAAATACAAATGACCAACACAATGCATAAGATGGTCTGATACGGTCATTTTTGGACAACAGCCGTGGAGCTAGTCTCTGTTTGTAATTGTGAATTTTGAGTACTGGAGTCCTCACTCTTTTGACGATAGAAATGTTTATGTCATCAAAGTGAAAATTGAAGACGTGCAACACCTCTTCTTCCATCTTTGTATTATTTCTTTAGTATTAACTCAGATCGATCAGTATATGTACTCCCATTCTCCATTATATGGGCATATATGGAACTCACTTAAATGCAGAAGTAGTCAAAGCACGCAATTGACGGTCTAGAAATAAATTTATTACTTAAAAAATTCGTCAAATTATACCAAATGCATGGTGACCTCAATCCCATCCTCCTCCTATATATATGATCCCAATCCTGGTGGTTTTTCTCCATCCTAGACCTTAGCCATCTTTTTCTTCTTCTCAGTATTTGTCTCTGCATTCTGAGAAGGAGAAGAAGATGGATTTCTATTACCAGCTGTTTCTTTACCTCTCCATCTTCTACATCTCTCTTTACCTCCTATTCCTCGTCTTCCGAAAGAAATCCTCCTCTCCTAACCTGCCGCCTGGCAAAAAGGGATGGCCCATCATCGGCGAATCCCTTGACTTTGTCGGTGCTGCGAAGAGCGGCTGCCCCGAGAAATTCATAAACGACCGCACGGCCAAATACTCCCCGGAGGTCTTCCGTACCTCTCTGCTCGGGGAAGACATGGCTGTGTTCTGCAGCGCCTCCGGCAACAAGTTCTTGTTCTCTGGCCAGGACAAGTACATCACCACCTGGTGGCCCTCCTCCATGAAGAAGGTCATCGTCTTCCCCGAAACCATGGAGAAGTTCAACAAAGATGACCCCAAGAAAATGCGCAGCTTTTTGCCGGAGTTCCTAAAACCCGAGGCCCTCCAGCATTACATTCCTATCATGGACTCCATGACTAGGGAGCACTTGGAGAGTGACTGGTCTCCTTATAAGGAAGTGAAGGTGTTTCCTTTGACAAAGAACTACACCTTTGCTTTGGCATGCCGTTTGTTCATGAACATCAAGGACCCTCAGGTTGTGTCGAAATTCGCCGACCCATTTGCTCGTATCGCTCCGGGATTAACTTCAGTACCTATCAATATTCCGGGGACGCCATTCAATAAAGCTGTTGAAGGAGGAAAAGTAATAAGGCAAGAGCTTCTCAACATTATCAGACAAAGGAAGAAGGAGATCTCAGAGGGAAAAGATGCAAAGTCGAGGGACTTGCTGTCTCGATTGCTTACCGAAGCAGATGATGACGGTAGTGTTTATTACGAAATGGATGTGTCCAACAAGATCATTGGATTGCTTATCGCAAGTCATGACACCACTAGTACATCTATCACTGTAATAGTGAATTATCTAGCTTCGTTGCCCCACATTTATGAGAAAGTTTACGAAGGTAACCGTTCTAGCTATATTTTGATAAACAAGATGACCACCTAACTATGTTCTTCTGAAGCAAAATCAATGTAGTTTGCATATATTTAATTCATATGCTTCACGTCAACAGAGCAAATGGAGATTGCAAAGTCTAAAGCCCCAGGTGAATTACTGAATTGGGATGATATCCAGAAGATGAAGTATTCATGGAACGTGACTTGTGAGTCAATGAGGCTAACTCCACCTGCACAAGGGGCATTTAGAGAGGCAATCACCGACTTCACTTTTGCCGGTTACACAATTCCAAAGGGATGGAAGGTAAATGTTTCACATTTTGAGCCTTCTTCTTGGCTAGGTTATCCAATGAACTCATACATTGAATCCACAAGCAATGACAATGCGCATCAATCTTCTTCAACTTTTTTCCTTGCAGACATTTTGGACCGTGTATACAACTCATAAGAATCCCAAATACTTCCCTGATCCAGAGAAATTTGACCCCTCAAGGTTCGAAGGAAATGGACCGACACCTTTCACCTACGTTCCCTTTGGAGGCGGACCTCGTATGTGCCCTGGAAAAGAATATGCTCGGCTCGAAATACTCATTTTTATCCACAATCTAGTGACCAAATTCAAGCTTGAGAAGGTCATTCCAGATGAAAAGATAATCTATAATCCATCGCCGGTCCCTGCCAATGGTCTTCTTATTCGCCTCCGACCCCTTAACTAATAGCCTAGTGTACTTAATAATTTAAAAAGCTTTAAGAGCTCATATATAGATACTCTTGTTTGTACCCTCAGCATTCTACTGGAGTCTATTTCTTTTAGTTTGCCCCGTGTAATTCGATCAAAAAATAAGATTTTCACTTAGTCCCTCCAGATATCTTTCCTCATTTGTTTTGTATAATTGTCTTTATATATAATTTAAGAGCACGAGTGTTGATGCCATTTTGCATAATTTGTTGCGCACTATAGTCGATAGCAAGTGATTTCCCAATGTGAAAGAACATTATCAACTTCATTGATCATGTCTTGATCCAAAACCTTGAAGTAGAACCACGTCATAATCCAGGGATGTTTATTTAGCCACCATTTAAAAATGCAGTATTTTCCTCCTTTTAACCGTCCAAAAAATGCACAAATTTGATACTCGCTATGATAAAATGGCAACTTCAGTATTAATATTAATTTTTGGTTATATTTTCTCATTTATTTAAGAATAATATTAAAGAAAATTCTAAATGAAATGAAGTATTATTAATTGTGGATTCAATCTAGACAAATTTGGCTCGCACTTTCTGCGGGCATATATTAGTAGATGCACTTTAAATATATTTTATCTTATTTTGTTGTTAATGTCAACAATTCTTAAATATTATAATTCTTAGGGTCGTTATCCATTGAATTTAGGAATTACCAAGTAAAAATTCATCAATCAGACATACAAAATGCTGCCTCAAAGTCTCAATTCAAAATTGACCAACATAGACATATATAGAAAACTTATAAAAAAAAAGAGTTTGAATATTGTCAGCTTCTTCACAAATTCGGGATCTATTTCCATTTGCAGAGTATGTGAATTTTATATTATGTTATTGCGTATCAGATTCTCCAAATGACATTTTGATTCAATCTCAATAAAAAAAGTTAAAACTAGAGGCAATCTCTTCTTATCCCTTGTTTACATTCTATTTGACATGTAAAAATAAAGGCAAAAGCTACCAGTCAAATATGTTTTGTTGAGTTAAATATATTATACCAACTATATATTAATTTTTACCATTCAAGCACATAAATCTAGCTGGGAGTGGAAATTGTTTTATTTTATCATGGAATGACTCAGTCCTTTCTATTTTAGTGTCCGATAAAATTTCTCTGCTTTCAATTTCAAAGAGCTCCTTTTTTTCAGATATTGTATTTTCGAATTTCACATAACTTAATCTTATAAATACACCAGCCGCGCCCCCCCAAAAAAAAAAAAAAAAAAAAACACAGAAAAAATAACAAAACACAGGCCATCAAGTAGGACGACTTTCAGACTCTTTGATTCATTGCATCCACAGGTTGAGCTAAAACCATGGAAATCAGGAACTTCTGAAAGGAATGGTGTGTTATTTTCCTTTTTTTTTTAATTCGAAGTCCATCAATGGAATGTCCGGAAATTTCTTTGCGGAGATGGAAATGACCATTAAACCAAAATCATTATTAGAATTTGATGCTGCCTTTTATTACGTTCAAGTTATCCAAAATCATTTTATGGTTTTAGTTTTGTTTAATCAGACAGATATATTTTTAAATCTTTATAATTGGCACGAGCAATATTTTTAAACTTCAATAAATATGAATTCATGTTCTTAACGAGTTTAACAAAATATTAGGCGGTTTTCAGGATATTCAGAAAGTGAAAGTCCATAAAATAGATCCAAAACATTGTATCCACTGATCATAAATTTTTTAATGATACCCTTTGTTCATTTTATTCACTTAGTTTAAAACTGATTTTATTCCTTCATGAATAGTGAAATTTGAAATTATGGAATTTAAAATTTGTCTCAAATTAAAATATGAAAGTTTTTGCCGCCGATGAGATTGCGGGGACAGTTGAGACGAAGTCGCCAAGTCTGAAGATTTTTCTCCCCGAAATCTTCTCTTATTTTAGGTATTGAAAATTGTCTTCAGGTGTTCGATGTCGACGCTTCATCTCCAAAGCGTATGAAATGGCATTCCTCTCCGCGGTCAATGCACTAAAAGGGGGCTGGCATAATTCCCACATGAAACTATATATGCACGTCTTCTTTGACTTGCAGATCAGTGAGCATAGTGACGGTCCCCTCATATACATCAAAATAACAAAGAAAGGTTCTCGAGATATTGGTGCTCATTTGTACTTAGGAGAAATTACAGAGATTATGCTTCATTTATTTCACCAAAAGTGAATAATTTGAAAAATATTTTTCTAAACATAATTGCTTATATTGTATATAAAAATGAATGAATGAATGAAAATTGTCCACGAAAATATTTAGAATAAGTTGTTGAAAATGAAAATATTTTTTATTGGCTAATATTTCGAGGGATATGAGCAATTATTTAAAAAAATATATTTTAAATTATTCATTTTTCTTGAAATTAACTCACCCTAGAAATAAACCGCATGCTATCTCACGTAAGCTCAGATAATCAAAGTCAAAATTGATGACTTGATCACCTCTTCTTCCAACTTTGTATATGATTGCTTACAATGCATAGCACAGATACATTTCGATCATTTACCTGAGGTAAGATGATATTGATGGTACATATTGAGTCAATTTTCTCCTAAATCGAGATGATTTCTAATTCACTATTTCCGAAAATGGTTACTTTTCTATAGCCATTTTTATGGGGATATGGGGATATATTAGAAACATGAAATTATAGTTAGCCAAAAGTGAAAAGCTATTTTGAGCCCCAAAGCCCCTTGGGAAAAATATAAAGGTGTTTGGTTCGGCATTTGAAGGCTACTTGGCAAAATGCTTGCCTTTGGAATGTTGAAAGCTCAAAGCAGGCTGATGTAGGGAATTAATGAATTTTTCTCAATTGTCTATTTTACCCTTAAAATTTTATTAAAAGTCCACTTTTACCCATACTAAACAAAACCCTAGCTCTTTCCACGTTTTCCTCTCTTTCTCCATCGACCGGCTCTCTTCTCGTTTCTCTCTGCAGCGTTCTCTATCGACGCAGCTCTCTCTGCAGCGTTCCTCTCCCTGCAACTCGCACCACTCCATCCCGATTTGAATATGAGCACCACTCCATCAAGGCCGAAGTTCATCGCACGAGTGAGCGAGATCCGAGATCCGAGCAATCCGAGCACCACTCGGAGGTCCTCCTCTCGCGGATCGGCGACGGCGACAGCTTCGGCTCTCCGCCCGAGGTCCAAAGGAGGCTTCGCGAGTGAATTAGGCATAACGGGGTGCTTCATTTGGGTTCGGAGCTCTCTCCTATCCTGCCATGGACTCCAGTAACGGCGCGTTGGGTTCGCTCCTTTCTTGTCTTTCGTTCTTGCTCGTTCGTTTCGGTTCTTGATGCAATTATGGGTGACGTCCGGCTGAATCGAGTGCTCTTTGTCTTCTCTGATTTGGGTTCCCATTCGCTTTAAGTTTTGTGGTCGCGTGCTGAAAAAGGAGGGGCTTTATTCTCGTAGCCGAATTTGGTGGAAGCCTGTAATTGAAGTTTCTATCTTTTTTGGTTTAATTCCGTTGTGTGTGGACTCTGCATTCTGGGTTTTTTTCTTTACGAGCTTAGCTGCTTTTTCCGTCTATTGAACAGGGATTCTCATGTTGGGTGTTGCCCCTAGAGTGATTAGTCTTGAGGCAGCTGGTGCAAAGTCAGGCCACTATGTAAAATCGACCCCAACCATCCGTCCTCCTTGTTTGTTTGCAGTAGTTTGTGACATTCATTCCCTGTTTACGCAACAAATGGTCCACCTCCTAAGCCATGGGAAAGAGTCGGGGGTTCATCAGGTCCTGCGCCATTTAAGCCGCCATCATCTGGAAGCACTAGTGATAGAGTGGAAGCTTCCGGAACAGCAAGACCCGGTGAAATTGTTTCGACTACTGATAAAACTATTCCTGTCAATGCAAATTCTATTGCCAGGCCGGTTCCCACCAGGCCATGGGAGCAACAATCCTATGGCAACAGTTATGGAGGTGCATATATACTGCTTATTTTATGTCCGTAGTTGCATGTGTTTTCATTACAATTTGATTGTGTGTGTATCTCAGCTATTGCTTTATAGAACAATATAACATAAGATGGTTCTCAGTTAATCTTTTGATAATCATTGCAGGATATAGTTCATTGGTGAGGGTTTGGGTGGTCAGAAGACTCAGAACAGCCAAATCGACTCGAGGGGGAATCGAGCCTATTTTTCTAGGATTTTTTCCCTTCTTTTTCTTTATTTTCTTTTTGTTTTATTTTATTCCCCCCTTGCTCCAAGGTTGCTTCTTCCCTAATCATAACTATGGATTTGCTTCTTCTTTTTAATAATTCAAGTCTTTCTCGTTTTTAATTAATTAATTAATTTGTATACTGCCAAAATTTAGAAGTCTCATGTCACGGCTAATAATCTTGGCCTGCCGATTACCCACGGTAAAATTTGGAGCAATCGATGTTATGCTTCCTTCGCTCTTCTTTGTAAGCATGAAATAGAGGTCACAGTTATGAGTGTCGATTTATGTTAGTGTTGTACGTACATGATTAATTGATCGTGTCAACTTACTCGACATAAACATGATTTGAAAATTATTGAACTGACACGACATGATACAACAAATGTATATGATGCCAAATCAATGATGTTAACACAAAACTAACTAATGAACACGAAGCTGACATAATATATCCCTTAATGTTTTATACTATCTACCAATTGCAATGATTGCCAACAAAATATCTTAAAATATATGTGAATATTCAACGAAACATCACTTATGGAACAATCTATTTCCGCTGAGAGTCCTTCCTTTTTATATGCGATGCTTACTAAAAAAAAAAAAAAAATAACATCCACAATCGGTCGCTTTATTATTCACCAAATAAGTTCACCTTTTTAGCTATATCATTTTTATTTTTTGACAATCAATAGCCCAACTTTTTATTAATATACTAAAATGATCATTAATTAACGAAAATGATTAATATTTTAATAATTAAAAAAAAAATTATTTAAAGTTGAAAACAAACTTAAAAAAATTCTTAGCCAAAAGTTGAGCTTTGCATCTAATCTATAATCAAATTCTTTTAATATAATTTTTGAATAAATTTATTATTATATATCTTTTACATTACTCTCAATATGAAAATGTAAATGTTATATAGCCATTTTTTTTTTTTTGCAATTTTAAAAATACTAAAACTAAAAATTTAATTTGGCCACACCAAATGGCTTTTCAAATACATGTTTACCAAACAGTCTTGCATTTCCCTAAAATGCTTTTCGGTTATAGTTTACCAAACAATCTAGTATTTTGGAAAACCCTTTATTTCAAAGGTATTTGTATTCTAAAGCGCGTTCCCAAAAAGCTGAACCAAACGGGCCCTATGACGACCTAGCATTTCCACGCACTTTCTCCATCAGCGGGCATTCATGGAATTCAGATAATTGCATAAGTGGTCAACCTGCAAGGTGCCCTCGATACATACACACATACATACATACATATGTATACATACATACATACATATGTATAGATTTTAAAAGTTCGTAAAATTAGACCGAAGTTCGTTAAATGCAGAAGTGGTCATCACGCACGGTACCCTCAATCCCATCCTCTCCTATCCTGCTGGTCTTTCTCCATCCTAGACCTTGGCCATCTTTTCTCTTCTCAGTATCAGCGTTTGCGTTCTGAGAAGGAGAAGAAGATGGATTTCCATTCCCAGCTGTTTCTTTACCTGGCCATCCTCTACGTCTCTCTTTGCCTTCTCTTCCTCGTCTTCCGAAAGAAACCATCCTTTCCTAACCTGCCGCCTGGCAAAAAGGGATGGCCCATCATCGGCGAATCACTCGATTTTGTCGGTGCTGCAAAGAGCGGCTGCCCTGAGAAGTTTATAAACGACCGCACGGCCAAACACTCCGCGAAGGTCTTCCGTACCTCGCTGCTCGGGATAGACATGCCCGTGTTCTGCAGCGCCTCCGGCAACAAGTCCTTGCTCTCTAGCCAGAACAAGAGCGTCACCACCTGGTGGCCCACCTCCATGAAGAAGGTCGTCATCTTCCCCGAAACCATGGAGAAGTTCAACAAGGATGACCCCAAGAAAATGCGCAACTTCTTGCCGGAGTTTTTGAAACCAGGGGCTCTCCAACATTACATACCTATCATGGACTCCATGACTAGGGAGCACTTGGGGAGCGACTGGTCTCCTTATAAAGAAGTGAAGGTGTTCCCTATGACACCTTTGCTTTGGCGTGTCGCTTGTTCATGAACATTGAGGACCCTAAGGTCGTGTCCAGATTCGCCGACCCATTTGCTCGTATCGCTCCGGGATTCACTTCGGTGCCCATCAATGTTCCTGGCACACCATTCAACAAAGCAGTTGAAGGAGGAAAATTAACAAGGCAAGAGCTTCTGAACATTATCAGACAAAGGAAGGAGCAGATTTCGGAAGGAAAAGATGCAAACGCGAGGGACTTGTTGTCTCGATTACTTACCGAAGCAGATGATGACTGTAGTGTTTATTACGAAATGGATGTATCCAACAAGATCATTGGATTGCTCATTGCAAGTCATGACACCACCAGTACAGCTATCACTGTTATAGTAAACTATCTAGCTTCCTTGCCCCACCTCTATGAGAAATTTACAAAGGTAACTGCTCTTGGTCGGAGTTTCATAAACAAGAACTTCGCAGTCTGGAGGAGAGAGGAACGGTGTTTTCCTACAATGCTTTCGAGCGTCATCGACTCTGCGATTTCACCTCACCGAATGAACCAGGTGAAAACTTCATCTAGTTTTGCCCTGTTTTCCCCTACCGAACCGAAGCTTGAAATGTTGGGTTCACCGACGAAATTCTGAACGAATTTCGTGAAACGGGACCGACCCGTGAGGAATAGTGATGATTTAGAGCGTCATATATGGTGTCGAGGCTGTGAATGATACTGAACTTGAATCTGAAATAGTCATATTCAAGCGCATATCCTTGTTTGTTGTTTCGCCTAAATGAGATGTCGAAATCAGTTCCCAAAAAGTCAGTGTCCAGGGCTAGGCGTGAAGCACGTTTGTCTAATTTAGTTGTTGAACTATGTCTGATTAGTATCTTTTTCTCAATTTTGCGGCATGTTCATGGATTTCCGGCATCGCTCATGGATAAACATTCGAGCCGGGGACCTCCCTCCTTTCCGGCTATGCCCGCGGTTTGAGTCCGCTACAGTGAAATCCCTGTTTCCCTCTTCTCGCTGTGTGTACGTGTGTTCATTGCATCTCTTGAGAAATTTTAATCGATAATGATGTTTTAGCTGGAAATTTTTAGCCATTTGAGGATGAGCTTGTCCCTGTCATGTTGGCGACAGACCGGCGACGGCGGGAGTAGTAGGCTGACGGGATGGCTCCAGTGGTAGATGGTGACGTCAGCTGTCAACGTCGGGCTGGCTGGAGTTCAAGCGAGAGTTCGTCTGAAAATGGCATACTCTCGGCGAAGACTTCGTTGCTGAAGTCTCGGTGAAGAAATTGGGGAAGAAGGCAGAAAATAAAAGTAGAAAAAGAAAATAAAAAATAGAAAATAATATGCGCATTAAGGATATAAGTTACTCGAGCTTATATATTTGTAGCAAATAATTGATTCGTGAATAAAATAAGACGATGAAGATATAAGTTATTGCGGATAGTTTTATTTTCACCCTTATGTGATTTTCAGATAATGCGCATTAACTTAAAGATATAAGTTATTGGTGATAGAAGAGCTAAGTTTATAAGATGATGGCGATTTCAGTAAAATTACAATTGTTGGAGATATAATTATTAAGGACAGAACAACGAGTTATGGCATGTTGAGAAAAATTACACCATTGTAGCACAGTTACTCAGGAATATTATTGTCGAGTTATGAAATATAAAGGGAATTCACTATTAATAATGGAAAAATACAAAAAATAACGAACTACCAATTATGACTATATAAAGCAATTACATTAATATTAGATAATTTCTAGTGAAAACATCCCCAGCAAACGAAGTGTAAAGGAATGTTTCTATTTTTAATAAAATATTACGAACCAAAAGTGCAATTAATTGGTGAGGAGTTCAGCCATTCACCATAGCTTTAGGTCAACCAACTAATATATCACATGTAATGGTTTGAGGTAATTTACTATGTTATAAGGAAATTACTAAGTGTAAGCATTCTCAAGTTACAAACTGTGTAATTTACTTTAAAAGTAGTAACATTTCTTAAGACAGTATTCTACTTTATAATAAATAATTCCAAATAGTAGTTTATCATATAGGAAATAATTCACCTTTCAACTTGTAATTTCCCTTATAATTAGTAAATTAAGCGAGTGCTAATCCTTGATGATCTTAATTATACTCATTCTTAGTAAATTGTTTTTTTTTTTGGGTCAAAATTCTTGGTAAATTGTCAACAAAACCTAATCGTAGTAACGTACCTTATTGTATCATAAATTCCTAATGATGTTTGTAAGTTATATGCCATGTTCACAAAATTAGTTTCATCATCGTTAAATTAACCTTATGTTTTTAGATAGTTGCAAATTCAAAAATTATCTTACACTTTGAATTCACAACTGTCTACAACCAAAGTAAACTACAAATAACTGGCTATAGCCAGTCAATATTGCACATGGGATGGAGGTCCTTTTTTTCATATGGGACCCCAGAATCGCCCCCAATAAGCTTAAGACCAAAGTAGAGGATCCTAGAACGTAGAATCATTGAAGTAGATGTTTTATGATAATGAGGGCAATTTAGGGCAAGGACTTTCAAACAACTCATGATTCGCTTTCACAAAATACAAAGCTAAAGATTGAATGTCCAGATAAAAATAATTGCGTGCCAACAAATTTTCTACATCAGTCGTGGAGGAAGAATCGAAACTTTCTCAAGAATTCTTTGCAATGTTCTCTGAATGCAGTGGAGCAAGTGATCTGATTATGTAACGTACTTAATTTTGTCGCATGACCTGGTTTTCATGCTCTTTCTTCTCTTTCATTCCGGGAAGAAACTTAACAGGTTAAATTGATTCGGACTATCTTGGCTTTCCCTTCTTCAATTTATGATCATTTTGTTTTTGCCGATCATCCCTTCAAAGAAAATTAATCTTTGCACAAAAGCACACTGGTGTTTAAACAAAAATGGGCAGTCAGATGTGTAGCAACACTGCTGCTTGCTCATTTTGCTTAAATTATTTGCTAGCTCGAAATTATTTGCCACTGTTTTGGCGGAAAGACTAACCGTAAATGCGCTTACAACACCACTGCTCGTTTCAAGCATCTGTGGTGCACACTTTGGAGTTTGGAACCCAACGGTCCCTCCCTCCCTCCCCCACCAAAGGTGGCGCCTCCATGACGATGACGACGTTGAGGATAGCAGCCACAGTTGCCCCTCGCATCGCCAGGATCGACCCACAATGGCGTTTCTCTTTGTGGCTGAGTCACCGAGTCTGGCTCGTGCCCTCGAATCGATCGCAGCGGGATTGCACCCACTTGTGACTGAAGAAGTGACGCAGTCTGTCGGTCACCGCTTGGATACACTGCTACTTAATTCACATGGATGGGATGGTTTTTTCGTGTTGTGCTAATTAATTGAATCGAAAGGTAGAACGTGTTATCACAAAAGATAAAACAAATATGTCATGATTCATGTGTATGGGGATCCGTCTAACAGACTTCACGCCCTCATAATTGATAAATTGATGACTTCAGCGAAGATAGCCAACTGAAAAATTGATTAACGTATGGACAACACGCAAAGTTAGGGCAATATACGCATTAAAAAATATTGTTTAAAAATATTTTTTTCTTAGAAAAAAAGAATCATGTTTTTCATTCGGTTTATAATGTTAAATTACCCAAAGCCGATCCACTTTGAATAGAAGCTTCCACGCCAACCAATAGACGAGACTAGAGATGAATACCTCCAGACGTTTTCGAGTTGTCAACATCGACAAATCTTGGTTATAAGATGGTACAATTACGTTTAACAAGGGGAATTTACAGAAAGGTTAACGCAAAATTTTATAATGATTTTCACGAAACAAAAGAACACGAAATATATAACTTTTCCACAATGCTTGCCTCCTCAAATGCATATAAGAAAGAAGAGAATGGAAAGAAGAGCAAAATATTTTGATCGATATTATTACTGCTCATTCGCCGTAATATCATCACTGCTTTGGCTTTAAAATTGCATAAGCTGTAACATCAATGAGCCCGGAATTAGAATTTTAAAATGCACATGATTAACTTTATCATATAGAACCAAAAGAAACGTCTAAATGAGAAAGGAGAAAGATGGAGACCTCCAATTTGGACATCAGCAGTCAAATTTTCAACTCTCATTCAGTTCAGAATCCAAGTACATCATCAACAGAATTTCCAGAAAATGGGACGAAACACACTCTTGGGAACTTGAAGTTCAATTAGCCATGCTTAGTAGAGAAAAATAATTTGGGTGGAAAATTTTGAGAAAAAAAACATAAGAATTATGCGAGCATAATTAGGAGAGAAAATTTAAATCAACAGAGAAGAATTATGCCACAAGCTACCGTATACCTTTTTCAGTTTTCTCTTATTATTTTTTTTTAAATGATTTTATGGGCGAAATGCTTCTCAGGTGTTCTAGATCTAAAAATTGTTAGATGATATCCATCTCTTGCAAAATGCTGAAAAAGAATAATCTCATAAAACATCACAAACCAAACTATAAGCGATCTAAAAAGTTTCTTAAATATTTTTGCTTACGTATTCTCTTTCTATACAAACCGATTAGTGATTTCTATTTGCAAGACGTTCTTATCATATGGTTCAAACTACTCAAGCTGACCTTCGCTTGAAGAATTATAGTTAGTCAAGGCAATAAGGCAACAATTAAAATAATTGTCACCCATAAAAAAATGATTAAGCACAGTCCTAGAATACCAAATATTCTGAACTCTTTGCTACTACTAGCTTTATTATAAACTACATAATGCATCTCTCCAATCTCTTTTAGTCATCATTGATATAACCCAAAAAAATAAAAAAACAATTCGGGAAAAATTCTTCTTCTTTTTTTGGTCAGTGGGAAAAAATCTTCTTAACAAGACAAAATTTTGGGTCATTCTCGGCGACCGGCCGAGCATAACGTTGGAAAGGTTGAATTGCCATTTGGTTCGCTAGGCGTTACGACGACGTCTCATTTCTTCATATGTTCCACGTTGACTCGTAGCTTTAGAATATTAAATGACATTTTTGTCCTTGAGGAAGATGTTTTTATTTTTATTTTTTAGCAAACCTTGAGGAAGATGTTTAAGTATGACTCCGTATGAGTACATATCTGGGGGTATTATTTATGCTCGTCAACTTTGACTTCGTGGATTAGAGAGCAATGCACGGTAACTGTCTTTTGTTCCTTTCTAGAAAGGTTTTCCAAGTTATTTGGGTTTAATTATACCTAGCAAAAAACAATATATGACTCGATGGAGATTAGTGATCGAAAAATAAGTAATTGTGGTTAACAAGATTTTTGATTGTTGGAAGATACGCAAGATATCTTTAGATCGCATTGAATATTCCTTAGATCAATCAAGATCAAATCAAAGATCAATTAATATCAAATCTAGTCTGTACATTATTTAGTTGCCTTTTTCATTATACATGTCTTGTAATATAAACATTGACATTGTACGTACAGAGATATACAGAGAATACAAAAAAACTTTCTCTTCAATTTTCCCATTCATAGGTTCTAACATAGCTTTCGCACTTGTCTTCGAATTGCCTCCCGTGATCTTTTGTTCTTGGTTGTTGCTACACTTGCAAACCAAAACAGCATCCGGCAGGAATTATTGATTCTTCATTTTTTTTTTGCCAACCTGCATAACAAAGTTACTGGAGAATTTTTTCTTCATCATGACAAATCCAGAAACACCTACCTAAGCCACCGAAGATCAGTCGACAAAGAATGCGACGCCTCATGTTTTGCCAACTCCGAACTCATCCATCGTCAAATTAGTAGCTGATCAACAACCCAGTCAAGCACAACACACGCTCTGGCAACCCAATCTGGCTCAGTTCAATCCAGGGTTACCTTTCTCTGGCTATCCTTATTAACGGATGCCGTACCCATGGATGCTTGGATCAAATCTAGATGCATCACAGCCAGGCTACCAAAGCGTGTAGATCGATAGAGGTTTACCAACCAACGCTGGGGTAGGCTCAACCATCGGCCTTAAGTAGACGGGCAGATCAGGGAATTCGAATCCAGGACAGACTACAACCAATGCGGGGTTTCCAACAGGGTTTATACCTTTTCCCTTTGTGGCCGCCATGGGTCGCCTAGAACCCGGTGACGCACTGTATGTTTCCACAGCCGACGGACCCGAGTTGAAGCTCATCAGCAACCATCTCACAAGATCCGAGAACTATTCGAGTTGGGTGAGGGAATTCCGTCGAGCCCTCATCACAAAAGACAAAGAAGGGTTTATCGACGGAACAGTTCCCATTCCAATCGATGAAAAATTAGGGCGACAATGGAAAAAATGCAACCAGCTCGTTAGGACATGGATAGGAAATTGTATCAGCCCAGAAATAGCCGCCGGGTTGCCTCCAACAGAGGGCTCAAAATTTTTTTGGGATAGTATAAAAGAGATGTACAGGAAATTGGATCGAGCAAGGATTTTCTCGTTGCATCAAGCTCTCTCCGAATTGAAGCAAGGAAACATGACCGTGACGGCCTGCTTCAACAAGCTCTCAACTCTCTGGAACGAGCTAGAGGTCGTCGAAGAAAAACTCATAGGATCCAAAGAGACTCTCCAACAGTACAAGAATCGAGAGAGGAGGAACTTACTTTCAGGTCGCAAATCCTAGCCATGGAGCCTCCGCCGCCGATTGGACGGATTTTCCGACTTACCGTGCAGGAGGAGAGCCAAAGACTCACCTCGACGGAGAACAAAGCGACGGAGGGCTTGGCTCTCGCGGCAAGAATCGAGAGAGGAGGAATGAAAGCCCTAGAAAAGAGGTGGAACCCATCGCTAGGGTTCACTGAACAGAGACCTTTTAAAGGTCCTGCAATCGACGGCTTAGATCGCACACAGTGATCTGACGGCTCTAAAGGGGCACGCTACGTGAACGATCTAGATGGTGGAGACAGCTCCGGATCAAACAGATCCAACGGTCCTCCTTTTTCGAAGAATCTCGAGCGGAATTATGGATCGAATTTGAAGAATAAAGGAAAGCTATTTTGCAACTATTGCAAGTGGCCCCACCACACAATTGACAATTGTTGGAAATGCATGGCTGGCCTAGAGAAAAAAAGAAGGAAATATCAGTAGCAACATCTTACAACTCACAAGATCAACTGATCAATCTATCACACATGCTGAGTATTAGCAATTGATGCAAGCATTGCAAAAATTGGATATTCCAAAAAGGGGGAGCAGCTTTACAGGTATTTTTCATTGCCTAATAAATACCATATCAAGGAGTACTTGGATCATTGATTCTGGAGCTAGTGATCATATTGCCTGTGACAGGAAGCTATTTACTGTTATTAATAAAGATTTGGATAGTCCCATTATTGTGCAATTGCTGAATGGAAATGTTGCTCGTGTGTCTACAATAGGGATAGTCAATCTTAGCTCTTAGATTACTCTCACAAATGTCCTCTATGTTCCAGAGTTTCAATTTAACCTTATCTCTGTGTCTAGAGCCTGTGAGGAAAATTCTTGTAAGGTTTCCTTCATTGTTGATAGCTGTCTCTTTCAGGCCCTTTCGACTGGGAAGCTAATGGACTGGAGTAATCTATCTAAAGGACTATATTTCTGGAGAAATTAAGCAAATCTTGATCAATTTCATTATAATGAACAATTATTATGTAATTTGACTACCAATGATAAACAATTCATTTTGCATTCCAGAATGGGTCATAGTTCTCTATTTCCTTATCCACAATGTCATATCTATGCACTTGCCAAACAGTCCCGTATTCCCTTTCCATCGAGCACAAATCGTGCATATGATTTGTTTTCCTTACTTCATATTGATGTCTGGGGTCCTTATCATACATAGAACCATGATGGGTCCCCTTTTTTCCTCACCATTATGGATGACCATTCAAGGGCCACATGGATTTTTCTCATGCAATCTAAGGGTCAAGTCATATCCCATTTAAGGACCTTCCTTTCTCTATGAAAGACTCAATTTGGCAAGACAATCCGCCGAATATGAACATACAATGGGAAGGAATTTTTTAACCATGAGTGTACTGGTTTACTCTCATCTCAAGGGATCTTACATGAGAGTTCCTGTACGTATACTCCACGGCAAAATGGAGTAATGGAATGGAAACATCGTCACCTATTGGACGTTGCTCGCGCCTTGAAGTTTCAAGCTTCCATCCCTGACAGTTTTTGGGGAGATTGGGTTTTCACTGCAACTTATTTAATCAATAGAATGCCGACCAAGATTCTCGATGGTCGAAGTCCCTTCGAATTGCTCTTTGGGAAGAAGCTAAATATGAGTCATCTGAAGATTTTTGGTTGTCAATGTTATGCCACTATAGTGGGATCTAGAGATAAGAAGGGTCATTGTGTTCGCCATTGCACGTTCATGGGATATCCCACTTTACAAAAGGTGTACATGATTTATGATTCATCCACAGGGGAATTCTTTGTTAGTGGAGATGTTTCATTCCAAGAGAATATTTTTCCTTTTGCTGCACAGGAACCAAGCACGGATAGTCGAGGACATTACTCTTTGCCTCATATTGAAGAAACAGCAAATGATCTAGGATATATTCTATTTCCTACATCAACAGACAAAAGGGACCCTTTGCATCAGCCATGGAATTAACACCTCCGCTGGAACCCACGCACCAAATCTCGAATGATGAAGCTGTGCTCGACTCCATTTCTGTTAATACTGGTACGGATCATTCATCCACTCCTGTTGATACTGGCTCATGTCAATTATCCCTTGCAAATACCCCACCAAGGCGTTCCCGACGAGTAACGCATCCACCAACTTGCACGAAAGACTACATATGTGGCGTTAGAAACTCGCAAGGTATTCTTTTTCCCATATCCTCTTATGTTTCATTTGAGCGATTGTCGGCGGAGCATCGTTGTTGCATTTCTTGCAATTCTGAGGAGCGAGAACCATCCAATTATGATGAGGCGAGCACTAATCCGAGATGGCAGAAAGCTATGCAAGCGAAATTGCAGGCTTTAGTGGACAATCAGACATGGGAACTTGTCTCTCTACCCCCAGATCGGAAGGCAATTGGATGCAAATGGGTGTACAAGATCAAATATCGAGCAGATGGATCAATTGAAAGGTACAAGGCTCGATTAGTGGCTAAAGGTTTCACGCATCGGGAAGGTTTTGACTATCACAAAACCTTCTCTCTCATCGCCAAAGATGTTACGGTCCGCTCATTCCTCTCAGTAGCAGCTTTTTAGGACCGGTCGCTGTATTAGATGGATGTCCATAATGCCTTCTTACATGGAGATTTAGACGAAGAGATTTATATGGATGTGCCACAAGGTTTACGGAGACAGGGAGAGAGTAGAGTATTTCGTCTCCGCAAATCCCTGTATGGACTTAAACAGACTTCGAGATAGTGGTATGCCAAATTTGCTGAGTCCCTAATAGCTGCAGGTTTCCAACAGTCTAGATTTGACTATGCTGTTTTTACACGGACTAAAGGTACATCATCTATATACTTAATGATATATGTAGATGATATACTTATTATGGGAAATGATGAAGTAGCTATCCAAGTTTTCAAGGACTACTTGCATTCTACCTTTCACATAAAAGATTTGGGTACACCCAAATATTTCCTTGGAATAGAAATTGCACGATCAGATCAAGGAATATCTCTCAGCCAGAGAAAATTTGCATTGAAAATCATATCAGAAGCAGGTTTGTCAGGATGTAAGTCAGCTGTGATTCTAATCGAGCAAAATGTTAAATTGACTACGGCAGATTATGATGTTGAAATGTCTCAGCAAGCAGATCTAGTACTCAAAGATCCATTGAGTTATCATAAACTTGTCGGGAAACTCATATATTTGACTATGACCAGGCCAGACATTAGTTATGCTGTACAGACACTCAGCCAATTCATGCACAAGCCAAAGTAGTCTCACATGAACGTTGCATTGAAAGTTGTGAAGTACTTGAAGAAATGTAGTGTGATATGAGAATGACAGCGTATTGTGATGTAGATTATGCCACTTGTCCGATGAGCAGGAGATCCATAACCAGTTTCTGCATTAAGTTGGGAGATTCTTTACTTTCGTGGAAAACCAAGAAGCAGCTGAACGTCTTTTTATCCTCGGCAAAAGCAGAATACCGAGCTATGGCGAAAATGACATGTGAGAAAGTATGGCTACAGGGATTACTTTGGGACCTTGGAGTGCGAGTCGAGGGACCAACTAGATTATTTTGTGACAACGATGCAGCTCTCAAACTAGCATCAAATCCTATTGTGCATGAGAGAACGAAACACATAGAAGTGGACTGCCATTTTACTCGAGAGAAAATTCACGAAGGTATAATCGAGACATGGGGATTGGAACAAAAGAACAACCTGCAGATGTCTTCACCAAACCTCTATGTCAAAGTCAGTATGCATATCTCTTAAGTAAGCTCGGTGTCTTGGATATCTACAAGCCACCAGCTTGAGGGGGAGTGTTGGAAGATACGCAAGATATCTTCAGATCGCATTGAATATTCCTCAGATCAATCAAGATCAAATCAAAGATCAATTAATATCAAATCTAGTCTGTACATTATTTAGTTGCCTTTTTAATTATACATGTCTTGTAATATAAACATTGACATTGTACGTACAGAGATATACAGAGAATACAGAAAAACTTTCTCTTTAATTTTCTCATTCATATTCTTACATTGATAATGTGCAATATATGCGTTCAAGAAACTGAAACCCTAAAGTTTAACGTAATAACTTAATCATCGTTTTCTATATGGTGGAAATGCTTGGGCACAATATGCCTTTTCTGAAAAATTTATGAGTAAGAACGCAGGTAGCATTGTCACAGGCATAAGTGTTAAAAAAGTCATAAACCTTTTGTATTTTGGGTCAATTTAATCTTAATTTTTTTTGTACTAATTTAGTCCTAAACATTTTTACTTTGTACTGATTAGTCCTTTCCAACCAATTTTGGCCGGATTTTGCTGACTGGACGATAGCCGATTGACATGGCCCAATCGATGCTGATGAGAACAACTTTTAATAATATTTTTGATTTTTTGGTTTTCTTTTTCTTTTCTTTTTTCTGCTCCTCCTTCCTCTAGTTGGTCACTGGATCTCGGCAAACCGGCCAAAGGTGATGGTCGGTGAGGTTGAGGTTGACCTCGTCAGTCACCTCACCAATGGCTGCGAGGGTCAAGCCTCCCCCATGGTCCAGCCTCGAGCCAAGCTGGCGAGGGTCAAGCTTTGCCCATGGTCAACGAGGGTGAGCCTTGCCACCCGCATGAGGCCAGCTCGAGGCTACCCAAGCCATGAGGGCGACCTCGTGTCAAATTGGCGAGGCCCGAGTAGCCTCAAGTTGGCTTGGCGTTAGGTGAGTGAGGCTCAACCTTGCTGAATTCGGTAGGGGTCAAACCTCACTGCCTAGCACGAGGTCACCCTCGCGGCCACTAGCGAGGTGGCCGGTGAGATCATCCTTAACCTCGCTAACCATCTCCTCTAGCTGGTCGTTGAGGTTCGACGACCGACTAGAGGAAGGAAGAGGAGAAGAAAAAAAGAAAAAAATTAAAAAAATTAAAAAATTATTAAAAGTTATCAATGTCGCACCGATGGGGCCATGTCAATAGGTCGGTGCCCAATTGGCAAAATCCGATCAAAATTGGCCGAAAAGGATTGAATCGACGTTAAGTAAAAATGTTTAGGACTAAATTGGCACAAATGTAAAAGATTTATGAGTTTTTTAACATTTCTCCCCATTGTCGCATGTTGGGATTTTTGAAGTGTTATAGCTTGCAAACATTGACCAAATAACTGGATGACCACGCAAAAACACCTCGCAAGTCCTAAATTGGTACCATATCTTGATTTGCCGGCACTCACACGATTAGGATGGATCTCTCTCAAATGGTTAGGATTTTCGATTTCAAAACCGTGTTTTAATTACACAATTCAATTCAATGCGATGATAACACGGCATGACTTATAGAATGTTTCCCAACAAATTCTGTATTTTAGGGAATGGTTGACGGACACGAATGATGAATTAAAGAGTGCTAGATACCACAAGTGCCAAAATTTGACACGATTGGATATTTAAGTTCCAAAAATTTTAAAAGGTACATTTAAATATCAAAATTAAAAAAAAAAAAAGAATGGATCGTTTAAGTGTTAATTGCGAGAAATTCTGACTAAATTGTTGATGTGGCATTTTCTAACAACCTTTTTGACTGACGTGGTAATTTTCTTAAACCAATTATCTACATGACAAATCTTTTAAAAAAAATTATGCACGTTGTAATATTTTAAAAAACTATCCACGAGGCTCTTTAAGCCCCGTAATTGATTTTTATATAAATATTAATTAAAATAAATTTAAAAAAACAAAGGGAGGCAACAGCATTCGGCAAGGGCATTCACAGCCCTCGCTGAACACTGCTGCCTACCCTTTCCAATAATTCAATTTTTTAATTTATTTTTAATTAATATTAAATTAATAAATTTGGGGGCAAAATGATGTTGTTTTGCATGTTCATTGCTGAGTTTTTTTGAATAATTTTGTTTTTAGTTTAATTTTAATCAATATTAAATTAATTTGGGGGCAAAACAACGTAGTTTTGTATATTCATTGTTGAGTAAGCATTTTGGTGAGCCACGTAGACCACTTATATTATTCAAAATAAGCTACGTCCGATTTTCACCTATCTTTGCCAATGTTGGCACTTAAGTGTCCAATTTTATTTTATTTTATTTGAAAAAAGTGGTACTCATGTATACATTTTGGAAGTTTTGGCATTTAAGGACGTGAATGATAACTAATTTGATCAGAAATTGATTTCTGGAACAAAAATAGATTTTTTTGTTTCCATTCCTGGATGAATTTATGAAAAAAAAATATGTTGATAATGATACAAAATTTATATTCCCAAAATAGAAATTCGTTTGATAACAATTTAAAATTTCTCCTTCTAGTTGATGACGAACAATGTGGGTGGCCAATGGCAACCAGCAGGGGGTGCGACAATGGTGAACAGCTGTTGGCAATTGGTAGCCGCAATGAACATCGGTCGGTGATCTATGGTGGGCACCAAGCAGTAGAGGCTAGTGGGTGGCTAGCTAATGGCGATGACTAGCAATCAGAAGAGTCTTTATTTCTTATTTCTATTTTAGAATTAAAAAATAGAAAATTTTTAATTCTCATTTCTGTTATAAATCTAATTCTAGATTAAAAATTTGTTCTAGGAATAAAAATGAAATTGCATTGCTTAATGGATTTTTGTTCCAAAAACAAGTATGAAATAGAAAATAAGTTCTAAAACTAAAATAGAATAGTTGCTATGCATGCCCTAAGTGTCCACCCATTCTAAGTTTTGGCACTTGTGATGTATTTTAGCATGAATTAAACTAATTTAACTCAAGATTAGAGAAAGCATATATTACGCTAACGTGTTGTAAAAAAAAAATAGTGGAGATAATTTTATTAAATAAAAACTTAATTACACCTAAAATATAATTATATATAATTAATAATATGTCACGTCACATCAATAGTATTAAAAACTTTTAGCCAAGCTAGCCAACAGGAGAAAAAACAGCCTCAACAACTCTTGGGGTCACGGACTCAAAAAAAAAAAAAAAAAAAAAAAACTCTTGGGGTCAAAGCAAGTGACTTAATGTATGTATAAACTTACATTTTTCTAAGGACGTGGAAAGAGAGCGAAATGAGATTATAGCAACTTCGTACAAATCTCGTCTACAAATAGCCACAATCTTGCTGTCTTCTCTTCATCCTCAAACCTGGTTTCTTTTCTCTTCTCAGTGTTAGTATCTGCATTCGGAGTAGAGAAAGAAGATGGATTTCTATTCCCAGCTGTTTCTTTACCTCGCCGTCCTTTACATCTCTCTTTACCTTCTCTTCCTCGTCTTCAGAAAGAAATCCTCCGCTCTTAACCTACCTCCTGGCAAAAAGGGATGGCCCATCATCGGCGAGTCCCTGGATTTTGTCGGCACGGCGAAGAGCGGGTGCCCTGAGAAGTTCATAAATGACCGCACGGCCAAGTACTCCCCGGAGGTCTTCCGTACCTCACTACTTGGGGAAGACATGGCCGTATTCTGTGGCACCTCCGGCAACAAGTTCTTGTTCTCTGGCCAGAACAAGTACATCACCACCTGGTGGCCCACCTCCATGAAGAAGGTCACCATCTTCCCCGAAACCATGGAGAAGCTCAACAAGGATGACCCCAAGAAAATGCGCAGCTTCCTGCCGGAGTTTTTGAAACCAGAGGCTCTCCAACATTACATACCTATCATGGACTCCATGACTAGGGATCACCTGGAGAGGGACTGGTCTCCACATAAGGAGGTGAAGGTCTTTCCTTTGACAAAGAACTATACCTTTGCTTTGGCGTGTCGCTTGTTCATGAATATTAAAGACCCTGAGGTCGGGTCGAAATTCGCCCATCCATTTGCTCGTATTGCTCCAGGATTCATTTCGGTGCCTATCAATATTCCTGGCACGCCATTCAACAGAGCAGTTGAAGGAGGAAATGTAATAAGGCAAAAGCTTCTGAACATCATTAGACAAAGGAAGCAAGAGATTTTGGAGGGAAAAGATGCGAACGCGAGGGACTTGTTGTCTCAATTGCTAACCGAAGTAGATGATGACAGTAGTGTTTATTACGAGATGGATGTGTCTAACAAGATCTTTGGATTGCTCATTGCAAGTCATGACACCACTAGTACGTCTATCACCGTAATAGTAAACTATCTAGCTTCCTTGCCCCACATCTATGAGAAAGTTTACAAAGGTAATAGTCCTATGCGTATTTCCATAGAAAAGATGGCAACGTCAATATGCCTTTTTGGATTTAGTTTGCATATATCTAACTCACTTGCTTCACGTCAATAGAGCAAATGGAGATTGCAAAGTCTAAAGCCCTCGGCGAATTACTGAACTGGGATGATATCCAAAAGATGAAGTATTCTTGGAACGTGGCTTGCGAGTCTATGAGGCTAATGCCACCTGCACAAGGGGCATTTAGAGAGGCGATTACTGACTTCACTTTTGCTGGTTACACAATTCCAAAGGGATGGAAGGTAAATCTCTAGCTTTTGATCCTTCTCCTTGGCATGGTTATGCTGTGATTTAATACATGGAGTCTCCACGTAATGATCATACACATTGATCATCTCAAACTTTTTTTTCTCTCAGACATTTTGGACCGTGTATACAACTCACAAAAATCCCAAGTACTTCCCTGATCCGGAGAAATTTGACCCCTCAAGGTTTGAAGGAAATGGACCTGCCCCTTTCACCTATGTTCCCTTTGGAGGTGGACCTCGCATGTGCCCCGGAAAAGAGTATGCTCGGCTCGAAATACTTGTTTTCATACACAATCTGGTGACTAAATTCAAGCTCCAGAAGGTCATCCCAGATGAAAAGATCATCTACAATCCCTCTCCGGTCCCCACCAATGGTCTTCTTATTCACCTCCGAGCCCATAACTAAGAATTAAGCTTACTTATGCAATCTTCATACAATGGAAGAACTTGTATACGAATCAATATGTGTGCTGCAAGCACACCATCGTTTTTCTAGTTGAGTTTTTCTTCTTCATCCCTAGACTAATAAATGCTCGGTCGATCTAGTAAAAGTTAATGGAAGTGATGTACAATGTGGATATGTAATTCTCAATTATATGAAATCAGTCGAAACTTTCTATAGTAACTTTCGTTGAGCACATATATCTTCTCTTGTCCGTTTGACCCAGAAGTAATAAAATGAGCGGCCAGTATGAGGCTATGAGCACATATATTTCATGCATGTGAATATGAAACTCTTCGTAAAAAATAACAGAAAAGAAGAAGAAGAATATTTCGGGAATACTCATTCAGAAAGGACATCTATTTCGATTTTAAGAAAATGATTATCTTATCTACCAAATCATTGGATATCATAATTAGAATTAAGAATTCCATGTACAAATACAAGCATTCCTTAACTACTTACATACATATTATATCGGATCATACTCAACCAAGCAAACACAAGTATAAGAAAAATGCAGTAATTTTCAGGGCCGAATTGAACCCGGTCGGCTTGAGAGAAAATCATGTAGTTCCAGGGTTTTCTATGTAAAAACCAATTCCTAAGTCTCCAGATTATCTGGTATACTTATAGGAGTTTGCTCTTCCCTCACCTTACTGTTTTTTTTCTTTGCCTGACTTTGCCTCGTTGCATTGCCATATAGTACAGTCTTTAAACTATCTAATTAATGAATTTTTATGAACTGTTAAATATACCTAACTATTAAATATCTTGACTCACCTCTTCATTCTTTTCTTTCTTGTGACCTGTGCCTATCTATTAAATTATTTTAATTAAATTAAGGCTAATTAGTTCTTTGACAATTGGTGAAAGCTCAAATGTTTGTATTTAACTTCACTCTAGGTTTACCAATGTACGTTGAACCTAAATGCCCCTTTGGTGTTAGTTTCAACGCACGGTGGTTGTATGCTTCTTGGCCAAAACAATCGCTGTGATGTTGATAAAAAAGTATGTTGCTAACATGTTTAAATTCAACAGCAATTTAAATGCATATTTGTCAATTCCTAAATTTCGGGGAGAAGGACCATCAATTAGTTGCATCAATTTTCCAACTTTTTTTTTTTTTTTGGCTTTTCAACTTGATTATTTTATTGAGCCTGAAGTTCTAACTTCGACCGGAAGGAAGCTCCAATTTCTTATTATCTTTCTATTCTAGCGAGATTTTTTCTCGGTCTTGTTCCAAATATATCTTTAGTTAGAAAATTGCCCAATAAAATTTTTCAATAGGGTGGTTCCGGTCAAATCAATTTTTTACTCTTTGGGTTTCTCATATTTCACATCGAATGTTTCTCAGGATTAATGTCGACCAGATTCCAAATTGTCACCTCCATCAATTTGGATTTATGATGGTCGCCTCTGTCATCTTGATCTTGACCATTAGTCCATCACCAATCCTAGAGGCCTCGAAATTCAAATCGTGCGAAATGGTAGCTTCTGTGACGCTTGCCGTCAATCAGGCAAGTACTTGTTTTCCTTTTAAAAGATTTAGAGAAAACTTCAAAGAATTGTCAGAAATGAGGTCATTTTCTTAAGACAATAACCTAAAGTGGAATTTGTGTTAAATAAAGCTCTAAAGTTGTTTATTTATGGTGCGTTTGGTAAATATTTTATTCCCGCAAATAAGATAAATGCATTCAGTAACCATTCTATTCCCACAAATAATTTTTGATAAGAAATAATTCATTTTTATTTTATTCCCAAAAATAATTTATAAGCATTTTAAAACGTTTGATAATTGTCCAATTTTTACTCTCAAAATAGAATTGCGTTTAGTACAATTCTAAAAATTTCTAATACAAATAATTTTCTTTTAATTTTTTAAATAATTTTATTTATTTATTCTCTTTTCTTCTTTTCATTTTTTCTTGTCTCTCTCTTCTTCTTCAAGCTTTGTTGGTCGTTGGCTTCACCGGTCAATCGCCTAGACGAGGGCCATGACCATGCTGGAGCATTGCTGGCCCTCAGTGAGGCCACACCTCGTCTATCTTGCCTCCCCAGCAACTGGTCGAGGCTCAATCGAGTTTGCCTAATCGCTGGCTGGGCTCGACCTCGCCAGGCCACCAAGAGATTAGCCTCGCCTTGGCCAGGCGATATTGACCTCGTGGTGACCCAATGAGGTTGAGCCTCACTAGTGGTGGGGCGAGCTTGGCCTCACTAGATTTGGGTGAGGTTGGGCTTTGCCTAGCTAGGCAAAGCTAGCTGGTGGCTTGAGAGGCTCAGGCGAGGCTCGCCTAGCTATCGGTGAGGGTCGACCTCGCAGATGATTGGGTGAGCCACCAGTGAGCTTGCCAGACCTCACCTTGGCTAGTCAGACATCGCCTAACTAGTTGCTGGTGACCAACGGTGGCAGATGGTGGTGGTGGTGATGGCTGATGGCGATGGCGGTTGAAGAAAAAGAGAAAGGGAAGAAGAACAAGAAGAAAAGAAGAGAAAAGAGAAAAAAATTGGATTTACTTGATTTTGGAATTGTTTTTGGGAACAAAAAATCAATTTTTTTTTTTTACTTATTGATTCTATTCCAAATCTATTATCGAGAACAAAATATTACCAAATAAATTTCTATTCTAAATTTACTATCGGGAATAAAAGAATAGAAATTTTTACTATTTGGCAAGTTGCCAAATGCAGCCTTAGTCTCAAATAAGGTATTGAGCTCACTGGGTGATAAAATTTGGGTAAGGGCGTCCCGTCCCTCACCTATGATGGACGATCCTTGCTGGCCCTAAATCCAAGGAAAAAGAAAGTAGAGAAAACAAAAAAAGAAAAAAATTATAAAAAATTTAAAATATTATTAAAATATTATTAGAAAAGATCTACTACGGTGCTAATTGTGCCATATAGGATTGTTAGCATCCACGTCAACGATTTTTGGCTAAAACTAATTGAATTCACTCAACTGATAAAATGTGATAAAGTTTGACAATCAATTAACATAATTAAAAGATTTAGGACTTAGTGGGTATAATTATAATAGATTTAAGAATTTTTTTTATTTTTATTTTATAATTCTCTCAAATTTTGTAGTATCATGCTTGTTTTCTTTCTTGCAAGTTTGGATGAAGTGATTAGGACGGATTAGAGAGCAAGACAAAATATTAAATAAGTATTTCCTTTGTGGTAGAAGGGATTGAGATGAAGGGATTTGGAGTGAATTTGCGGGATTACGATCCCAAAATTCCTTACTTTTTCTAATCCCCTTGAATAACTCTACATCTGGAGGGATTGTAGGAGGAACAAATTTTTTTTCTCTCTCTTCCATGTATGCCCTATGTTATATCTACAAAATAAAATAAACTTGTCATTGGAACATGCGTTCCCTTTTAACAAGCAAAACGCAATTCTAGCCCAATAAATAAATAAATAAATAAATAAAAGAACACGAAGAGTAAACAACAATTTCCCTTGTTAATCTTCATTTTCTTTCATGTTTTTCTTCTTTAAACTTGCGATGTTGTGATCCTTAAATTATCTTGTTATGGACGATGTATCTCCAATAACTTTGTCCATATCTTTAATCATTCTCAAATAAGTCACTCATTTGTTTGATTAAATAAGTACTCTTATAATAATTTTTTAGACCGTAAATATTAAACATGACATTTGTTTTAATGATTGTTGTTAATGTGTGCTTTTTCATTTTTCATACTGATCACATGAAATTAATGTGTACTTTAATCGTTCACAGCACACATGTTTTCCTGCTGCATATTTTTGACGAAACTAATATTAACTCTGCACTGCATCGCAAGTAACCTATAATTTTACATAAACATATATTTATCATGATATTTACTACCATGGGCACGTGGAAAATTCTTATTAGAATTTTCTCAATAATAAAGGTGAACAATTTTGAAAATATTACATGTGGATATGCCCATTGTATTTTATTTTATGTTGTTAATATGAATGTGTAGTTTTTTAATGTCTTTTTCCGTATGCTAGTCATAGATATAATTATATGCCTTTCTTTTTTAACCAAACAAGAAGTTGCTATATTTCCCTTCATTTCCTTTCTCTTCTCTTCACCCGTCGGCCTTATCACTTCGACCCTCGACCATAACCGCGATCCTCGATGCTTCTGGCTCCTTGAGCATGGCCCGGTGACCTTGGATTGAGGCCATTCGAGGTGGTCATCCTCAAATCGACCACAGATAAGCAAGAAAACGTAGATCAATATGCTAATCGACATAAAATGGACTGGATCAGACATAAATTTGGCATTTGCCACAAGATGCGAAACTTGTGACATCAAATACAATGAAGTATTAGATGAAAGGCAACACACGATACCATCGATTCGAAGGGTTTAGTGACCCGCATGCTCGCTCTCCCCACTTCTCTTCCACGTTTCTGAATATAAGCTTTGCCATCCTTTCATATTCGCGCATCACTTCAATTAATGATGCAGAGCATGACGGAAGCATGTCCCCCTTTCTCAATCACGTCACGCCCGTAGGTGAGATTCAGTCCACTGCGTCGTTTTCTTCATGCGCTTATAATAGACTAAGCTTTATAAAAGATAGCAAACTGACAAAACTGAATAGACGCATGCTTATATTTGTCCTTGAAAATAGTGTTGAATATGAGTTCATACCTCATGAAATCAATTGTCAACTTTGGCTTGATGATTGAAGAGCAACGCACGAGTTCACACATTAGGCAGGTTCTAGCTAATTAGGTTTAGTTATTTCTAGCAAAAAATAATTCGTGAATAACATAAGAAAATCGCATATGACCGAGTGATTGAGAAACAAGTTATGACAGATGGTTTTTATTTTCAACCCTAACATGATCTTTGGGTAAAGTATGATATATGCCTTCCAGAAATGCAGCCCTAAAAATTGATGCAATTAATCAGCCACGTTTTCCGTTTGATGTGGAGATGCATGTATCCAAAATCTGCATTTTCTGGGAAATTTTGTAAGTAAAAATTCAGGCAGCATTGTCAAATTTTGAGGATTTTCAAAGTTTATGGCTTGCAAATATAGACCTAATAGGCTAATACCTTATGAACACAAGCACATGGTTTTAGTCCTTTTCTTTTGAATTTTATACTCACCAGGGGCGCCTCCCAGATCGTTGAACAGACAGTGACCTTCTCATTGGTGACAGCTGTGCAATCACATAAACCATATTATTATCTATTACAGAAATAAATAATTTCCGTGATATTAAAATTCTATATGTAGTCTCAACTCACGATGGAACCCCTTCCTTTTCCCACTATTTTTCCGTTGTCGTACTACGAGGCGGTTTTTGTTTAATCATTTTCTCATCTTAAAAATGGAACCGCTTAAAAAATGTGATCACCTCACACGTATGCCAAAATTAAATTCCATGATTACTTACGTGCATGTGACAAGGAATAACTAGAGATATTGCACGATTAATTATTTCATACAACTAAAATGTTCATGCTACATCTTGATTTGCATGAAGTCATGATTAAGATGATTCTGTTAAAACATTTAAATATTAAATTTTTAAAGCATTTAGCAGTTGTCTATAAAATTTTATAAGATCTCTTTTAAATAATTATAATTTTCGGATATGGATCCAGCTTTTAAGTACAAAACTCAATTTAATACGGTGATCTAATGATATATCACCTAGAGAATGAGTCTCCACCTAATTCTATTTTTTCAGGAAACGATACATGGCGCATGAGGCATGAAGTGAACAAATTCACGTCCCAGTTAGAGAAAGTGTGTATTACTTCAATAACGTGTCATTGGAAAAAGTGAGGGTAGTTTTTCAAAATTTTAATTAAGAAACTTAATTTCACCTAGATATGATTTCATTTAATTAAGAAAATGTTATTGACCTGCTACGTCAAGTCGGGTCAACAAAAGGATATTCTTTTATTCTGGTTAAAAGAAAATTTATGGACCACTTCAATTCGCATTCCAATTTGCAACCATGCAAAAAGTCTCAAGCCTGGAAACAGAATCCGAGTAATTAGGTTAACGTCTAAAGTTGCCACACGACCATTATTTAAGAAATTATTCGGGTCCTCATTATAAGTGGCCTATTCTACAATATTTTAGGAGCTATTTTTTTTAATATATCCCAATTATAAATGACAATAGCCGCTAAAGTAAGCAAACAATTCAATAATTTTTTATGTACTACAACAAATATATTACACTTTGAAACATGGAGAGACCAATTGAGTAAGAAATCTTACGAAGGTAAAGAGTGAAAGACAAAGCAGGTCTTCTTTCACCTAGCCAAAAGAATCCAGTGGTATACAATGTGGAAAATTAGATCATAAAATATTATATTATCTAACATTCTTCTTGGTCAAGTCCTATTTTTCTTGGTCATGAGAGCGATCTGCGGCCAAAGATAAGGTTGCAGAGATTGAAAGGCCACTTGTTAGCTACAAGCCAGGCTTTGACTTTTTCAGTCTTCATCGTTTACTTTCCACTTCAATACGAAAAAAAAAAAAATGACGAATTCGGTAAGTCCTGTTCACAATCATTTCAGGAAAGTTTGGACATCAGGTTTGAATTGAAGATAAGACGCAGAGCATTCGAATTCATCCATAAGGTGGTGCGTTCATTAAATTCGTGTGTGGAATTGCTACCCTAGAACTATGTGCATGTGCCCAATGTCTAAGCTCTTCGTGTATGAATCTCTACCATGAAATATAGTTAGGTATTTCATGATTAAGTGATGCCACTTTTATGGACGAGATCCTCTTGATTGCTCGGATAATAATCTCACGGCAAAACGTTTTTACGGAATGTGCATAATCACTCTTCAGAAGATCGTTACTTTCTCATTATGTGAAGACCCAGCACATTCCACGTGGATCAAATCCCCAAATTGAGTACTCTGTATGGCCACATGAGATAGAGACCATTTAATGGGCTAGCGACCAAAAGAGAGATTTTTTAATGGGCTAGCAAGAAGAATTTAAGGAATTGAATATAAAACATCGCGAATTTGTTTTCACATTATATAAAGTGGGCAATTGATTACTTAAGGGGTGTAATTAATTGTCTGATAAATGACATGAAACGCACTTAAGTTCTTAACATTCTAAATTGTGGTTATATATATATAGACCGACCCAATGGGCGGTTCACCAACTTTCATTGTTGACACATTATTTTGTGTCGACATGTCAAACATACTTTTTTGTAAAAAATGAAAAAGAAGAAGAAGGTAATAATAGTAAAAGGGCAAAAAAAAAAAAAATGAAAATGAAAGAATGTAATTGCTCTTGGAAAGCTGAAAGAATTGTAGCTCCTAACTTTCTTACACTTTACAGTCGCTTGGCCACCAAAAGAAATAGGTGAACTAACAGAGTTGAGATTTTTGAACTTGACAATGTGAACCAGGCTCAAAGTTATCGAACCAAGCATTCACAAAAGCTTGGTTGAAGAACTGTACATGGAAGACGGTATTGATTAGTGGGAAACCGAGGATGAAGCATTGCGAAGGAACTTTGCTTGGCTTAGTTGAATAACATGAAAAAGTTGAGCACTTTGTCTATATCGTCAATATGTCAAGAGATCTGCCATTTGGGAAACTGAACAAACATAAAATCCAACTTGGGGATGTTTGGAATCGGTTGGGCTAATTCAAAGGATCCACAGAAGCTCCAACTGTATTTAGGCAACCTTCTTCATGAATAGTTAGTGTAGAGATGCTTGGAGAGAACGCAAGAGGTCTCTCCACATGGATGCCGTTGACACCTCAATTTTGCTGAGCATACACTTTTGCAAAAAGATAACAATAATAGCAAAAAGGACAAATAATGAAACAAACAAACAAATAAATAAATGTAAAAGAAATGAGGAAGAAAGGAAAGAAAGATTTACTCAGTCCAATTAGGAATCAGACCGGCCCATCTTACTTGAGGCCACATGCGAGGCCCAAAGAAATACAAGCCCAGTCCTCTCTCTCTCTCTACCCCTCTCCCGCTGTCTGCAACTCCTATATTCCGGTAAATTAAATAACATTATCAACTTTAATTTATATTTAAATTGAATGTGAGAAACGAAAAATTCATGGAAAGTTAGAATCAGAGTTCTGAAGACCATGACTGATCTGGAAAGATGATGGAATTTTTATTTTATTTTTTACTCTAATAATGAGATGGAGAGATGTTTTAATACTACCGTGCACCCAGATCTATCGAAATGAGATTTAGCTACTATTAGCGGCAGCATATTGGCCATTGCTCTTATCAAATTACCTTGACTCTAGATTCTAAAAGAATTCAAAATGCTTTCTGCAAATTACCATCTAATTTATTTGAATTCTAGACATTAAATCTATCTATATGATATACATTAAAGACATAGAGTAATATGTGGACAGTCCTATTACAAAATACATATAATGTAGTCGTCTGACAAGAAGAAATGTTATATTCCATTCACAACTAATATGATATAATCGCGCCCTTCTTGTACTTTTCATTATATTATATATCAATGAAAATTAATTTCTTTCATCAATTATTAATGTGAAATACAATGAAAATGCCAAATTAATACCAAGTATTATCTGGTAATTCCTATGTCTACCCATAAGATTAATTCCACGATATGCAATAATTTTAACATCCTCATTTTCAATATAGATCTATAAAGAAGTATCCTCAACTACTTTTGGAAAAAAAAGTATTAGATAACTTTTTAAGTTTTCGAATTACTGCGTTAAGTAGCTATTTTATATCAAAATATGTTAGGCCGGCTAGAAGAAATGTTCGAATTATAGAATTATAACAAGTTTGCATCATATCGATAGTAAGGAATTCTGCTTTAACTCGCCGAGGACGAAGCTGGGCTTTAAGGTTGGACGACCTCGCCTTCTTTAGGTGTTCGATGTTGACGACGTACCTCCAAGATCACGAAATGTTGTTCTTGTCCATGGTCAAAGCTAAAACTAACTTGATGCTGAAACAGCGACGTCGTGTGGCATTAGATTTTATATGCACGTCGACCTTTTTTTTTTTTTTTTTTTTTTTTTTTGGTCAAAGAAGAAAAGCTTTCATTCAAGTAATGTAACCATTACAACCAGTAGCTTTAGCATCCGAAACTAGAAGATCTAACAAACAGGAAGGGGCCTCTTTGGCCCAGTTAGCAACTAGGGTTCTCTTCTGGTGGGCCTTCGTGGCCCAATCGGCTGCAAAATTTGCATCGCATTTGCAATGCCGCACGCGAAGGCTGGAGAAACTGCGCGAGAGAACGACAGCTTCAGCAAGCAGGGATTGCACCTCCCATGATGTCGTGCGGTTGTCGATCACAGCATTAACTAGCAACAAGCAGTCAGATTCAACCACAATCGGATCCTCCGTTCGTTCGCATTGGATCAAGTACTGTAAGTGAAAAAAAAAGCAAAGGTTTCAGCCTGCGGAGGCGAGGAGGCAGTGAAATCCCAAGTAAATCCTTCTATCAGCTTTCCGGTGTGATCTCGGCATAGACATGCCATTGAGCCTAGGTTGCTTTCAAGCTTGAAAGCCCCATCAATTTTGCATTTCAGGACACCAAGATCGGGAGGTCGCCAGACTTGGGAAGATAGGGTTGATGGCCATCCATCTACAGGCGGAACGAAGTTGTAAATTCTGAGTTGTGTGAACTGTGCGGAGACGACACTCGGTAGATGTAGTGGATCGGGGACGATGGCTGCGGAAAACAAAGTTGTTCCTTGCCTTCCGGATCTGCCATAGGAGCGCAGCTATTGTGTCAAAATCAGGTAAGTTATATTTCTGAGTAGCTCTATCTACTAGCCATTGATCTAAGCAAGGGACGTCTTGAGGGGTTAAAGAAATACCAACTGTGGGATGAGACTAGATCTTTGTTGTACATGGGCAAAATAGGAAGAGGTGTTCAAGGGTTTTTGGGCTATTGTTATTGCATAGATTGCAGACTATATCTGTGCTGATATGACAGCGAAAGAGATTTGCCTTTGTCGCTAAAGCATTATGGCAGAGGAACCAAATAAAGGTCTGGATTTTAGGCGATAGATGTAGTTGCCAAATGTTTTTCCATAGTTTCACAGGTGCTTGACATGATGTAGAAGGCGTGTCTGTATAAATCTTTGAGTCTGCTTTCTTTATTGCCTGATAGCCGCTCTGCACTATATATTGGCCATGGATAGTGTCTGTCTAGATTTACCTGTCCTCTATATGGTTCGGTCTAATTGGAATGTTGGTGATTTCTTTAATGGTTTGAGCATCATAGTGCTGATGTAAGAGACTAGCATTCTAGGTCTGTTGTTGCGGCTCCAATAAGTCAGCGACTATATAAGGTTCCGTCAGATGGGCAGGACCACCTAGGATTCCTTTAGGAAGCCATCTATCTTCACGTATTCTGATGTTTTTCCCATTTCTGATAGACCATTGGAGTTTAGGTAAAATTGAGTCTCTTCCTAATAATATACTCTACCAGCCCCAAGAAGGATCCGCCCCTTTCTTCGCATATCTGAATTCTCGTTGATGAAAATAAAGTCCTTTTAGTAATGTGCTGCATAGTGATGATGGATTATGTATTAAACGCCGGGCTCAGCACCGAGCATTGCCTTATTGAAAGCTAGAACATCTCGAAAACCCAAACTGCCTTCGTTCTTACATCTCTTTAGAACATCCCATTGTGTCCAATGAATACCAGGTCTATTGCTATCATTCTGCCACCAAAAGCGAGCAACCTTCTTTTCTATGGCTTTGCAAATTGATAGTGGAAGTTTAAAAATGGACATGACAAATTGTGGAATGGCCTGCACAACAGCTTTAATAAGAACCTCTTTTCCACCATTCGAGAGAAATTTCGCTTTCCACCCTTCTAGTTTAGTGTTCACTCTTGCCATAATCTAGGGGAACATGTCTCGTCTAGATCGTCCCCAGTCGGAAGGGATCCCTAGGTATTTACCTTTTTTTTTTTTTTGTAGCATTGGGACCCTAAATTCAGCAACTAAGTTAGCCCTTAAACTATAAGGACAATCCTGGCCAAAGAAAATACCCGACTTGTTCCTATTTATCTTCTACCCGGTAGCCAAACAGTCCTGATTTAGAATATTGGCTAGGTTTTGACATTCCTGGATTGTAGCATTGATGAAAAATATGGCATCATCAACAAAAAGAAGTGGGAAAGAGTTGGGCACCTTCTGTTGAGCCGTAGGCCTTGTAGGTGTCCCATTTGGAGTGCGTCATGGATAAGCACAGATAAGACATTTGCTACCAAGATGAACAAGTAAGTTGATAGTGGGTCTCCCTATCTTAGTCCCCGAGATGGATGGAAATACTCTAGTTGTTCACCATTAAAAGTGATACTAAAAGACACTGTTGTAACACACTGTATTATCCATTGAACCCAGGTGGCACGGAAATCCAATTTGATCAGATAGTCCTTAAGAAAGTCCCATTCCACCCTGTCATAGGCCTTTTGCGTATCCACTTTTAAGATTGCTTGAAAATTTCGTTTGTGTTTCCGAACCAGCAGCTAATGAAGTACTTCTTAGACAACAATAATATTATCATGAATTTGCCGGCCACTTACAAAAGCAGATTGCTCAGTAGATATTAAATTAGGTAAAAAGGGCTTAAGACGATTAGCTAAGACTTTGGAGATGATTTTATAGATGTAGTTACAAAGGCTAATTGGTCGGTATTGGTCGAGACTCTCCGGCTGAGCAACTTTTGGAATCAAGGTAATGCTAGTTTTGTTCAGAGAAGCGGATAGATTACCTGTTGTAAAAAATTCTTGGACAGCCATAAAAATATCCTCTTGTAAAAGATTCCAATGCTTATGATAAAAAAACCATTCATTCCGTCAGGTCTTGGTGCTTTGGTGGCACCCATTTGGAAAGTGGCCCGCCGTACCTCATCTTGAGTAAGCTAGGCCGTTAATATATTGTTCATTCCTAGAGTAACAATAGGTCGGCATTTTGCCAGAATAGGACCATAAGTCTGATTGCCCTCTAATGTGTATAGTATTGAAAAGAAATTCCTTGTCATGTCTTTCAAACGATCATCTTCCCTAATCCATGTGAGATTGGCATCTTTCAACATTCTTATCCGATTTCGAATTCGCCTTTGTAATGTTGTCGCATGGAAGAATTTAGTATTCTTATCCCCCCAAGTAAGCCAGTTAACTCTGGATCTCATAGCCCAATGCTGTTCCTCCTGTTGCCATAATTTTTTAATGTCCATCTTCAAATTGATAATTTGTTGCTCATCGCCATAGTTATTGGAGGAATTGATATGTGTTTGAAGTTGTTGCTGTAGATGTAATATTTGATTAGTTGCCTTTGAGAATTTAGATCGACTCCATTTTGTTAGTGCTTGAGCAACCTGTTGTAGTCTTCATGGTAGATTAAAAGTTATAGCACGTGGGGAATTCCATGATCTTTCAATCACTTCGCCACAATCTTTTTCCTGCAACCAATAGGCCTCAAAGATAAATTGTTTGTGCTGTCTCCTTGGTCTGGCCTCAGTATTCAACAAAAGAGGGCTATGATTAGAGCCCACTGGTGGAAGTGCATACACCTCAGCCTCAGGGTAAGTAAGACGTCATTCCATAGTACACAATACTCGATCCAACCTTTCTTTAACTAGGTTGTCACCAAGATGGTTGTTCATCCATGTGTAGGCACATCCCTTACTACCCATATCCATTAAGCAACAATCCTGTAAAACTTCTCGGAAGAAATACATCCGATGTGGTTTAGCCATTCGACCACCCATTTTTTCCCATGGAAACAGAACTTCATTAAAGTCACCCGCACATACCCAGGGTATAACATTTGAGGAAGCTATTAGTTGAAGATCTGTCCAGAGTTGTTGGCATAGTTGATAGGTCGTTGGAGCGTGAACACAAGTTAGACGTATAGAAGTCCCCACTCGAACCTCTGTATAGGTTGTATTAAAAAAAAAAAATGCTTAGTAGCTCTTTCTATATGGATTATAATGTCTTCATTCCAAAGCATAGCTAGTCCACCAGCCAGTCCAATAGGGTCGCACACCTGGTAGTTGCTGAATTTCAAAAGCCGTTGCATCTTGAGAATGATCGCCTCCTGATTCTTAGTCTCCGCCAAAAAAAGGACATCAGGCTTTTATGTGGCCACTAAGGCCTTTAGAGTGCGAACTGTCAAGAGAGAGCCCAACCCCTGACAGTTAGAATAAGAGAGAATATGTTGTGACAGCTTTTTGGTTGTCTTTTTGTCTTGTTGTCCCAATATACATGCGGTTCTCTGAGTTACTCATATATATATATATATATATATATCAAAGCATAATTCGAGGATAAAATAAGAATATTCATAACGTATGGGTCCTCCAAATTTATGGGTAATGAAATTGACTTAGTTCACAAAAAAAAAAAAAAAAAAATTGACTATAAAGCATTGAATGCTTACATTGTTTTGGGATGAATTATCCTGATCATATATCTTTTCCACAATCGATGTGGGATGACCCTAACATATTTGGTTAATATGCGTGTCAAGGAACCAAATTCAAAACATGAGATACAACTGCATTTCTATCATGTTGAAATGCCGGCACACTCTATAAAATCATTGGTGTTCCTGTCAATGTAGTTGTGGGTATTTCTTTAGCCACTACGAGCTTAAGGCTTACAAATATTGACCAAGTAATACTATTACAACTAGCTCAAGCGCTAGGGCAGTCCTCCATAAGATCTCCCTTCACTAGGTACACCTCCGATTTATTTTTCGACGAAACTGTAGTGATTGTTGGACTTTCTCAATTATTAATGTTTCTTCTACCAGGTCTAGGAAATGAAGGTCGTGTTCTTAGGGAAACTTCACCTTTGGGGACCGATCCCTGTTTGTTGCACCAAGTCACGAAACTTTATAACGCAGAGAAGGTCAAAGCACCTAACCTAAGCTCAGTAATTATTATTATTATTATTATTATTATTATTATTATTATTATTATTATTATTTTGAAGTGATTGCATGACAATGCCATCTTCCCTTATAAATAGTGACAATCCCTAGTGGCCTCTCTCCATCATCATCCTCAGCCATCTTTCCTCTCAGCATAAGCTTTGTGTCTGCTTTACTGAGAAGAAGATGGAGTTCTATTCCCAATTGTACCTTCTCTTTCTTGGCTTCCGAAAGAAATCCTCCGCTCTTAACCTGCCGCCTGCCAAAAAGGGATGGCCCATCATCACCTGGACGTTGAATTTTAGTAAGGCAATCACAAAAAAAGAACACAAGGATTACAAGGTTTAGCAATGTGTCTACATTCTTGGACAAAACTCTCAACTTTCTTATTTTTTTTGTCATGACATTCTTCTGCAATTTGTACAAAAGGGTTAAATGCAAACTCGAAAAGTAGGAAACTCTGAAAAATAGGAAAACTATTAATATATAGATTAGCCTACAATCTCTCCTTTCCTTGAATGGGAGCAAAAATCTTGCCAATATCACCAATACTCCCCCTCAAGTTGAAGTGAAGACATTGTTAGATGTCAACTTTGTTCACCATATCCTGAAATACTCCCTTAGATAAAGCTTTGGTGAATACATTGACAAGTTGATCCTCACTACGAATATATGATGTCTCTATCGTTTTGTCTTGAACTTTTTTCCCTTACAAAGTGACAATTGACCATTATGTGTTTGGTTCTCTCATGAAAGATTGGATTTGAAGCAATGTGTGATGTCGCCTAATTATCTCAGAATAGCTTCGTAGATTTCGACATGGCATCACAACCCAATTCTTGAAGTAATAGATAGAGCCATACGATCTCACTAGTGGCGGTAGCCATGGCTCGATACTTAGCCTTTGCACTCGATCTAGCCACAACGGTTTGCTTCTTACTATTCCAAGTAACAATGTTTCCACCAGCAAAGGTACAAGAAATTATGGTAGATTTTTTATCCATGGGGTTCTCGGCTCAATAAACATCAGTAAATCCCACAATCTCTATATTACCATTATTCTTCAACAATATTCATCTTCTTGGAGAAGCTCTTAGATATCAAAGGAGTTGGTTTAACAACTCCATATGCCCTGTGTAGGTCTCTACATAAATTGGCTCACATAACTAACAAAATAAGTAATGTCAGGTTAATAAAGGTTAGGTAAATCAATCTCCCTACCAAACGCTGAAATTGCCCAATATCTTGTGAGGGTGATTCCTTAGACATGGTCTTACTGTTGTAATTCATAAGAGTGCTACTATGTTTAACGTCAAACTTACTACTCCTTTAGTAGATCTAGGACATATTTCCTCTGAGTCAAGAACATACCTTTATCAAAATTGCTACCTCTATGCCAAAAAAACCTCAATTTTCCAAGATCTTTAATGTCAAACTCATTTGCTCAACAACTATTTAAGTTCTACAATACTCGTTAAGTTACTGCCAGTAATAATAAGATCATTAACATAAATGAGAATAACAATAATACCTTCACCAACTGCTTTAGTAAACATCAAAGAATCGACTATGCTCCTTTTGAAACCAAATCTAATGAGTGCGGAACTCAGTTTTGCCATACCATGCTCTAGGTGACTATTTGAGACCATATATTGCCTTTTTTAATTTGCAAACCATTCCCTTATTATTCTCCAAAGGATGTCTTGAAAGGAGATCCATGTAGACCTCTTCTTGCAAGTCTCCTTGGAGGAAGGCATTCTTTACATCCATTTGAAACAATGGCCAGCTACAATTAACTGCCATAGATAGAAGGACATGAATAGCTTTCATTTTCATTACAATAGCAAATATTTCCTTGTAGTCTATCCCATAGGTTTGAGTATACCTTTTTGCGACAAGCCGAGCTTTGTACCTCTCAATCGAACCATCACTATTATATTTGATCTTGTAAATCCACTGGCATCCAACTATTTTTTTTTCCCATTTGGCAATTTAACAAGTGCTCAAGTATGTTTACGGTCCAATGCCTTAAGCTCATCTTTCATGGTATTCACCCACACACTGCTTTTACATGCTTCCAAGAAAGGTTTGGGTTCCTATTGATTTTCAATGGCAGATAAAAAACTTAAATAATTGTAAGAAATTCTATCATACCCAATAAAATCCTAAATGGGATGCTAAGCATTACAATAATAAAAAAATCATGGAGCCGTGTTGAAGGCCTTAGAATGTGTGATAACTAGTGAGTTGAGGTTGAGATAATGGGTGTTGCATCTATTGGAGCTACCTCTATTGCATTTTCAGCCCCAACTTCCAAATCACCTACATCTATTGTAATGACAATTGTATCATGAATGGGATAGGCTAACTCCCTTGAACAGTTGTTGTTCAAATTTCCTCTTGATCCAACATTGAATTCCCGATAGGTAGGATAGGAAGCAAAAATTCATAATAGTCATCTTGCTCCTCTTGAATTTGATTCCTAGCAAAATACTTGTGTGCCTCATCAAAGACAATATCACGAGAAATATAAACACATATAGTACTTGGTTCATAGCATTTATATCCCTTCTTGACATTTCGGTATCCCACAAACTCACACTTTTGAGTCAGTGGATCCAGCTTGTCACCAAATTGAGAATGCACATATCACACATATCCAAAAATTCTTTGGTGGGAGATACCAAATTTTTGGTCATATAGACTTTCGATTGGAACTTTATACCCCAAAACCTTACTAGGCAAATGGTTGATTAAGTAGCTGTTAGTAAGGATTGCATCTGCCCAATAAGTCTTGGGAAAATTTCTCAGGAATAACATGCTCAAGTAACCTCAAGTAGATGCCTATTTTTCTTTTTTGTAGCTCCATTTTGCTGTGAAGTTCCCATGTAGGAGGTTTGGCGACTGACTCCTAGGCCATGCATGAAAATTTGAAAAGCTTGATTGGTATATTCAGTTTCATTGTCTATATGAAAAATCTTCACTAGAGTGTTAAATTGATTTTTCACAATATTACAAAAATCTTAAGACAAAGTGATACTTCACTTTTGGATTTAAGCAAACAAAGCCATGTAACTCAAGATTTATCATCAATAAATGTAACAAAATACTTGAACCCCTCCTTAGAATAAATAGGAGAAGCCCCCCCAAACATCCGATTGAACTAAATAAAAAACTTGTTTTGATTTATGTGTGCTATATGGAAAAGGTAACCTATGCTGCTTAGAATAATGATAAGGATCACAACAATTGGAATCATAACTTAAAGTCATATCAAGAACATGTCACACCCGAATAGAGGGATGATCGAGATGCCAATGCCACAACCAAGAAGTGTCAATAGTCTTCCTTGGCACCATTGACACTTCGTAGTTAAGGTCCACCTTATACAGCCCATTCTACAATTGCCCTTCACCAATCATCCTCCTAGGGATTCGATTTTGAAAAAAACACCTTTTGAGGAGTAAAAATAACATTGCAATTTCCTTGATTATAATATATGCTAACTAACATCAAATTTGAGGATAATTCAAGTACCAATAATGCTTTAGAATTATTTGAGAAAAAATTAATTTGTCCAACACCATTAGTTGGAGCCTGCCCACCATTAGCTATAGTAATAGGTGGATACAACACACCTTAAGTAATATTTGGTAGCAACTTTGGAGAACTACACATGTGGTCTGTAGCCTTAGAGTCAATAATAAACTGAGGTTTTTATAAAGCTAAGAAAGCATGAACATTACCAGATGTCAGCCAAATTTTCAGTTTTAGTGCCAAAAGCATTCGTTCCATTGCCATGTATTTGAAGTAATTGTTGAACTCGTTCAGACAAAGCCTCCAGCTTGGATTGAAAACCATTCGGATTGTCTTGGATTGCCACCTTAGCTTCCAAACCCTTGTCTTCAGAAAGATGCAAATGCAGATGAAGAAACCAACACCGCTCTTTGGAATGGCCATCGTGATTGCAATGGGCATAATGGAACAGTGCTGGTTTCTTAGATTTTCCTTTGGCAAACCAAGTAGTGGAGTCTCCTTGCTTTGTGTTGATAGTATTATGGGCTGATTGTTCATTAAGCTCTCCTGATGCAATTGGAGCTGAAGGCATGACACCTCTCCTTATTTCCTCACTTTACATTATGGCACAAACCTCATTAAAGGTAGGCAGTTGAGGATTCATAAGAATTTGAAGTTCGATGTCCTCAAATTCAGGCCTGATGCTTGCTAACAGCTAAAATATTTTATCTTGCTCTTCTCAATTGACATAATCCATCACATTATGGGTTGCAAGTCTATACTGACGAAGCTCATCCCATTGCTTCTTCATTTTTGCCAGGTGTTTAGGGAAAGATTGTGTTGCACCTTGCTTAGAACAAGCAAGTCCTTTCTGTAACTCAAAGTTCCGAAATGCATTTTTGGCTTGCCATACATCTTGTATACCGAACCCCACAATGCCTTGGCTGACTTTGAATATGCAAATATCTCGTAGATCTTTGGTTCCATGGAATTGAATATCCAAGACATCAGATTGTGGTCATTTGCTAGCCATTCATCAAATCTGGGATCTGTCGCAAGAAGGGCTCTAATCTTCCCCTTGACATGACCAAGCTTCAATCTACCCATGAGAGCAACTGTTATGGCTCGTGAACAAGGAAGGTAATTTCTTTCTTTTAACAACAACAAAGTTAACCATTAGTTGTTTGTCTCACGCACCTTTGTTGCGTTGGATGCATCTCCTAATTTCTTTGACCCTATGATGACACTTTATGATTTTAATAAAATATCACTTGAAACATAAGTGTTTGATAGATATAATTTATATATGGAAAAAATTTAGTGCTTCCATCGCTTTGGGGATGTGTTATCAGCTAATATATGGGTCAAAAACCTAATTCGAAATATAAATTCAATGACGTTCTATCATGTTGAAATGCCGGCACAAAAACCGCAGCTTCTGTGGAAAATCATAAGTATTCTTGTCAATACGGTCGTGTTTATTTCTTTAGCTGTTGCGAGTTTTTTTTTTTTGGTCGAAATAAACTCATGTAATCATATTAATGGAAACTTACAACCTGAAGCCAAAGCATCCGCATAAACTCGGTCAAGCATTACACCAGGAGGGTTAAGGATCCAGTTGTGGGCCGAAAATTCTGTGCGTTGGGCCTTCACGGCCCAATCGGCTACCAAATTCGCCTCGCGCCTACATTGATGCATCGTTAGGTTAGGGAAATAGGAAAGCAAAATGACGGCCTCCGCGAGTAAAGGATGAAGCTCCCACGGCGGTGATCTCCCATCTTGTACAGCTTCGACGAGGGTGAGGCAATCGAATTCAATCACAAGTTTAGCACCATGGAGTCCTTGCTGCAGCAGATGTTGAAGGGTGAAGGTAAGCGCTTGGATCTCTGCCTCAAGAGCCAACTTCGCTGGAAATCTGCTTGAAAAGTAATCCGTAAGTCGACCTTGGTAATCTCTGCAAATACAGGCCATCGAACCTTCTGTGCTTCCCGGCTAATAGTGAATTCCATGCAGTAGTGATAACCTCGCAACATTCTTTATCATCATTCTAATAAGCCTCAAATATAAAAAGCTTCCTTCTTTTTCTATAAGGTGCTGAAGTGTGAATAAGTAGAGGACTATGGTCGAATCCCACAGCAGGTAGAGCAAAGACTTCTGCCCTAGGAAACAGTAAGCGCCAATCCATCGTGCACAACACCCGATCCAAATATCGACCAAATAATACTAATATGACTAGCACAAACCGTAGGGCAGTCCTCAATAAGATCTCCCTTCACCGGGTACACCTCCGAGTTATCCTCGAGGACGCAGCAGTAATTCTTGGACTTCTTGGATTATTAATGTTTCTTTTACCTGGTCCAGAAAACGAAGGACATGTTTCCAGGCAGTTTCAACTTTGGAGACCGATCACTGTCTGTTACATCAAGTCATGAAAATATATCATGCGGAAGAGGACAAAGCACGTAACCTAAGCTCAATAATTATTTTTTTTATCGAAAAAGCCCCATGAATTGACTGCATGGGAATGCCATCTTCCTCTATAAAAAGGGACAATCCGTGGTGGTCTTTCTCCATCGCATCCTCGGCCATCTTTCCTCTCAGTATTAGCTTTGTGTCTGCCTGACTGAGAAGAAGATGGAGTTCTATCCCCAACTGTTTCTTAACCTCGCCGTCCCCTACGTTTCTCTGTACTTTCTCTTCCTCGTCTTCCGAAAGAAAACCTCCGCTCCTAACCTGCTGCCCAGCAAAAGAGGATGGCCGATCATCGGCAAGTCCCCAGATTTTGTTGGTGCTGCGAAGAGTGGTTGTCCCGAGAAATTTATAAATGACCGAACCACCAAGTACTCGTCAGATGTCTTCCGTACCTCGTTGCTTGGCGAGGACATGGCCGTGTTCTGCGGGGCCGCCGGCAATAAGTTCTTGTTCTCTGGCCAGAACAAGTACATCGCCACCCGGTGGCCCACCTCCATGAAGAAGGTGACCATCTTCCCCGAGACCATGGAGAAGTTCAACAAGGATGATCCCGAGAAAATGCGCAGCTTCTTGCTGGAATTCCTAAAACCCGAGGCACTCCAACATTACATACCTATCATAGACTCCATGACTAGGGAGCACTTGGAGAGTGATTGGTCTCCTTATAAGAAAGTGAAGATGTTTCCCTTGACAAAGAGCTACACCTTTGCTTTGGCATGCCGTTTGTTCATGAACATTAAGGACCCTAAAATCGTGTCGAAATTCGGCGACCCATTTGCTCGTATTGCTCCGGATTCACTTCGGTGCCTATCAATGTTCCTGGCACGCCATTCAACAAAGCAGTTGAAGGAGGAAAAGTCATAAGGAGAGAGCTTCTCAACATTATCCGACAAAGGAAGAAGGAGATTTGCGAGGGAAAAGATGCAAAGTCAGGAACTTGTTGTCTCGATTGCTTACCGAAGCGGATGACGACTGTAGTGTCTATTACAAAATGGATGTCTCCAACAAGATCATCGGATAACTTATTGCAAGCCATTACACCACCAGTACATCCATCACTGTGATAGTGAACTATTTAGCTTCCTTACCCCACATTTATGAGAAAATTTACAAAGGTAAGTATTCTAGTTGGGGTGTTCTTTTCAAGCAAAACCAACATTGTTTACATCTATTTAACTCACTTGCGTCACACCAACAGAGCAAATGGAGATTGCAAAGTCTAAAGTCCCGGGTGAATTACTGAATTGGGATGATATCCAAAAGATGAAATATTCATGGAACGTGGCTTGTGAGTCAATGAGGCAAAGTCCTCCTGCACAAGGGGCATTTAGAGAGGCAATTACTGACTTTACTTTTGCCGGTTACACGATTCCAAAGGGATGGAAGGTAATTGTTTACTTTCTACCCCTTTTCCTTGCATGGTTACCCAATACATAGGGTCAACTAGTGATAATATGCATTGATCTTCTTCAACTTTTTTCTCAGACATTTTGGACGGTACATACATCTCACAAGAACCCCAAAGTACTTCCTTGATCCTGAAAAATTCGATCCCTCAAGATTCGAAGGAACTCGACCCACACCTTTTACCTATGTTCCTTTTGGAGGCAGACCTCGCATGCGTCCTGGGAAAGAGTATGCTCGGCTTGAATACTTGTTTTCATACATAATCTTTCGACAAAATTCAAGCTTGAGAAGGTCATTCCGGATGAGAAGATCATCTACAATCCCTCAGCGGTCCCTGCCAGCGGTCCCTGCCAGCGGTCTTCTAATTCTTCTCCAAGCACTCAACTAATAGCCTAGCTTCCTCATATGATCTCAAAATCTTTTGGAGTTCATATACGCATACTCACATTGTACACGCGATAGTTTAAATTTATTTTACTGAAGTATTTTAATTTATTTTCCCCGGTGTAATAATGTTCTGTCGATCAAAAATAATATTTCCATTCAGTTCCTGCAGAATATCTCTAGCTTAACTTATTTGTTTTCCATAATATGTTTCTTTTATAATTTAAGGGCACGAGTGCAGAATGCAGAAGAACATATTTATCTACATTGATCACCTTGAATTTTAGCCACATCATACGTCATAACCAGCACCACAAAAAGGATAATCGGGGTGGTGATGATATCACAACTTGCGTCATACATATATTTTTACACTTTTATAATATTCATGTTTACAATGACTTTTAATTACTCTAAGCTTTTGTAGGTTGATTGCTTTAGATCTATAGTAAAGTTCGACAGTCCTCTAATTCTGGGATCCTTGTTCAACTACCATTTTAAAATGCACAATTTCCTCCTTTTAAACCCCACCACCCCCTCCCCCTAAAAAAAGAAGAAGAAAAGAATGCACAAATTTAATACCAACGCCTTGTTTTATTGATGTTCTAAAGGAACTCGCTCTGATAAAATGGTAACTTCAGGACTAATATTGGTTTTTGGTTGTATTTTCTCTCTGACGTATGAGAATTACTATTAAAGAAAAGTTTTGGTGAAATGAAGTGGTATTATTTATGGATTACATTGGTTCGCTAAAAAGGTTTAAGACTCGGTTGATGTTTTCACAGTAGCTTTAGGATTGAATGTGTAATTTTCCCTTGTTTTGAATGTATTTTCTTTTCTGTCTCCAAGAGTTAATTTTAAAGAAAAAATCCACTTTAATGAACTTGTATTAATTTTGGAAATTTTTTATTATATACAATAATATGACGTGCGGTATTTCTAGTTATTTCTCGTGACATGTACTAGCGCAAATTAATTTTGGCATATGACCCAGGCAATAGTGGGAAAGGAAGGGATTCCATCGTGACTTGAGACTACAAAATAGCATTTTAATTTCACCTTTTTAGATGAATTTATTATTTCTGTAATAGATATTAATATGTTCATTAATTGCACGGCTATCGTCAATGAGAAGATCACAGCCTGTTCGGCGATCTGGAGATTAAAATTGAAATAGGACTAGAACCATGTGCTTTTGTGGGTTCATCCACTATGCTTTGTCCATATTTGCAAGCTATATACTTTGAAAATCTGAAAATATTGCAATGCTGACTGGATTAGTGATCATAAATTTTCCATAAAATGCAGATTGGGTACAACATTTCCACATGACAGAAAAAAACGTGGTCAAATGATTAAATTGATCTTTTATGCTTTCATTGCTTGATGGCCGACGTGGCCAATTATCTGAAATCATGCGAGGGTTGTAATAAAACAATCCGCAATTACTTATTTCTCGGTCACTCATCTCCATCGTAGTCATATGTGATTTTCTTGTTTTGTTCAAGAATTGATTTTTTGCTAGTAATAATTACCACGGTTCTCTAGTCCACAGGTCAAAGTTGACGAGCATAAATAACAACAACAATAATAACAACAATAATAACAACAATAATAATAATAATAATAACTGTAATCATCATCACTGTTTAGACTAACCGTAATTCTTGCAGTCAAGGTCAGTTTGAATGGTTTGAACTAGAAAAATCGTTAAATTAGTTTTTATATAAAGATGACGTAAGCAAAACCTTTTGAGAATTTTTTAGATGGCCAATAGTTGGTTTGTAATATTTTATGAGATAATATCTCATTTTAATATTTTGCGAAAGATGAATGTCATTTGATATTTTTAAAGTTAGAACACTTCATTAAGTATTTCCTATATAAAAGTATAGATATGCGGAAAAAAAAAGTTGTGTAATTCATGTATGTTTATGTGTGTTTCATAATGAACAGTATATGAGCTATTTTATAGGTTATATGAGATAACTAACCAATATATTAAAATTGTAGATAATCAATCAGTGATGAGCATGATTAATGGAGATATATGAAATCACGGGAGATATGAAGAATCTCTTAGATATATCTCTAATGAGTTCTTTTCAAAATAAAAATAAAATAAAATAAGACTGAAGAAGTCCTAAAGATGTTGAGTATATGTCTTCCAATGTCTTAGAGTCTATTAGAATGAATCCCATTTACATGAATCATTTACAAATCCGACATATTTATTTTACTTCATAAAATGACATATTTAGACCTTTTGATTCTCACGGTACAGAAACAAATCCATCCCATCAATGTGAACTAAGTAAGAGAGAGAGAGAGAGAGAGAGAGGGAGATATATGGGTGGGTAAGAATATTCTTTGATGTAAACCACATTTTCACGTGTCAATATTTTAATTAAAGGGTCTATAAAGTTAGGTAGGTTCAGGTCCTACCAACTCTTTTCCACATTTAATAAAAAAAAAGTTATATTTGATTATAACATTCACAATGAAAAACGGTCCAACTTTAAACATACAAGTCACTAATTCAATGATGAATGTATACAAATCTACACTGGTGGGGGATATGATATTAATCCTTAAAATATCAAAATGGGGTTAAAATATAAGTGACAATATTTAATTGGGGTAGAAGAATTTATGGACTATGATGTACTAAGCGATTCTAGATACTCAAGCTCGGTCTTGATTTGATTAACTCCAATCAATATTGGAGACTAAATATAGAACCAACCATATCCCTCATGATTAAATTAGACTAAGTTCATTCAAAATGAATTAAAAATTCCACTCCCAGCTACATTACGCATGAAGGTCACTATCCATCGAATCGGCCCGGTGTGGCTACTAAATCTTAATTCTTAAATAATTACTAAACAAATTATCAATTAATACCAACTGTCACTGCGCACTAAGCGGACACGGAACTTTGATCTGATACGGACTTACTCGAGTGAATCAGATTATTAAAAAAAAAGACTTTATATACTATTATCTGCAGGCACATAAATCATATTTCCTTAGGCATTTAAGTAATTTATAGGGATAATGACACGGATGATCCTTAAATTTTCACCAAATATGCAATATGGTCCATGAACTTTTAGTTTATTCAAGGTAGCTCATGAAAATTTGATACATGTTCATTTTAGTACCTAAAATATGTAAAAATGTTAATTGCTGCCCTTTTGTTAGTTCAAGTTCATGGATAACATTGAACATTTTCATATTGTTTAGAAACTAAATTGAATATTTATCAAAAGTTCAGGTGCCACATTAAACAAAAAGTTCATGGACCACATTGTCCATTGGATTTAAGTTTATCAATCATTTATGTCATTTTCTCTTATTTATATCACACACCAAATTGTATTCTCATTATAGCTAATCCTAGATCAAGACCTCCATCAAAGTACTGTATTGCTGTCTTGAGGTGAATTAAGTTAATTTAGTACCCCTGAATTAGGACATATTCCACATTCCAACTTCCTTTTTTCTTTATATCCGAATTATTTTATGGTATAAATTAAATGTGCATGACTTAGAGAACCTCTGTAGAAAGGAACATCAAGCAACCCAAAAAAAAGTGATTGTCCAAGCTCTGTAATCTGCAGAAGATAATTGCCTGCTATGAACTCATTGTTAAATTTTTTTTTTATCAAATAGGAGAATGTCATTTCATATTGTAGAGCCACATCGTCAACGTGGAACACCTGAAGTCGTGAAGGACTTACACAACCAAAGATGGCATTCAACCTTGAAAGTCCAACGTTATCCTCGGCCGGTTTCAAAGAATGACCAGGAAAACTAATTTGGTTTACCAAAACGATTCTTCTCTTTTTGAATTTCCTTCTTGGGATTTATGTCACAAACAATATAGACGAAGTAACAGACATTAAATGGTGGGAGAAACACAGTGGGTATTTTATTTTGTAGGACTCTACATATAACTCTTTATTTAGTTTCCCATTGTTAATTTTTAATATTCTATGAGTTTATAAGGTTTTGCAGTCTATACAATTTTTATATTATCATTAAGAAAAACTGCTCACCCTTGGAATATTGATAACATTGAGAGTTTTTCAGCCAGATTTGTGTGCATCAGGATCTCCTAGAGAAGGGAAGGAGATGTTGTCACGGTGCTGGCGGTGGTGGCAATTATCATCAGGGAGTGTCACTCCAAGTTTATTTAAAAAAAATGAATACAAATAAATTAAATATTAAATTGATCGTGGTGGACTTTCTCATAGTTAATTATTCAATAGTGGGGAAAAATAATACTATAGTACCATAATTTGTGTACAACGCTCACTTTGATGTCATAACATTTGGATCAATCATTTAAGTATTATAATCTAAAAAAAAAAATGCTAAAATGGTGCGGGGGATACAATGCGTTGTCATTGATTCACTATGGTGCCCATAGGAATTATGGATGAATTATGAGGAAAGCTTGGGAGACAATAGAGTACAAATGCTTTGTATAATGTCCTGTTATTATAGTTACTCGTTATTTTCTCTAAGATAAAAGATGTCTGTGGTATGAAGATTGCAATTGGTTCGGAATCTGTAAATAAAATGAAAGATTTGATTTTTGGATATTTGAAATGATGAAATAGATAGCTCCACAAACAGAAAATGACTTTTACCCTCTCGGTATACTGTTCACCTTCTCCTCTCTAGCTGGGCGAATTGGTTAGTGTTCATCTGTGCGGCTGTTTTGCTGAGCCCGATTGATCCGCTGGACCGATTGCTCTGATTTTTCGGTGGGGGGACGTGCCTGGAGCCTTCCTCCATCTTCACCGAAGCCTTTTCAGTGGCGTGCTCTCTTCAGGTAGCTATGGTCATCTCCAAGTAGGGTTGCCGTTTTCCTTCTTCGCTGGTGTGCTGGGCTCGACCTGGGTATGGACACGCCTACGACAGAGAAAGGGATAGCAATGGAGGCCCAACAAGTTGGGTTTCCGGGTCGGAGTCGAGGTAGAAGATCCCGTCCCCCTACGGATAGGGGGAAGTCTATAGTTGAAGCTGGAAACTCGAACCCTTTGGGTTCTGCTCTGGACTCGACTGTTGCTGCTGCTCGCTCTTTGAAATCCCAGACCCAAAGACAGCAGGCAAGAGGCTCAAAGCCCCCTCCAGCTCGGTCGTGGGCCAATGTTGTCAAGGTTGCGGCTAAAGGGTACAATCTCTCTTATGTAGCTCCTTCTCTGGTTGATAGGAAACCGGTGGTTGTTCTTTCGGATGATATCCTGCACGCCATAGATCCAAAGTGGAATGAATGTCTTGTGGGTTATTTTGTGGGAAAGAGACTTCCATTTAAACTTGTTGAAGTTGCTCTAAAACACACTTGGGGACATCATCTCCATGATGTCATGGCCAATGACCAAGGCTTTTTCTTTTTTCACATTCCATACCAAGATTTTAGAAGGAAAGTCCTTGAAGATGGATCTCTGACTATTGCTAGAGTTCCACTCATTCTTCAACAATGGCATCCGCTCCTTGAGCTAAAAAAGGATGACCACGTCCCGGTGTGGGTAAGATTGAAAAACGTCCCTTATGCTTTCTAGTCGACTCTTGGGATAAGCGCTATTGTTAGTGCCATTGGGAAACCTTTATATGTTGATCATAGGACTGAGCAGATGAAAATGATTTCATTTGTAAGGGTTTGCGTAGAGATATTTGCAAAGGATGAACGCTGCGATTCAGTGGATATGGGGGGCCTCGATCTGTTGTTGTTGAATATGAATGACGTCCTGTGTCCTTTCTTAAATGTGGCACCTTCGGCCACAAGTGTCCCTCCCAAGACCCCCCGGCTCCTGAGAGTCCTTAACAGACAGAGGCTGACCATGGTGCCCATGCTCCTGAAGTTAACCCTGTTTAGGCCCCTCTACAAGCCTTATTGGGAGCTGCTCCTTTGCCGGTGAATGATCCAGCTCCTGCTGCGTCGGTCCCGATTGCTGCAGAGGAGGGATGGCAACTAGCACTTACCAAAAAGAAGAAGCACCTATCAAAGGAAGCAGGCCCTTCTCTCCCTGAGGGAAAAGCATCTTCGGGTCAACCCCCAGCCTCCAAGGTGATCCAGAAGAAGCAAATCTTGTCCCAGCTTGATGAAGTCTTGGCACCGCTTGCTTCTTCCAGTGATGCTCTTCGAACAGAATCAACCATCCCAGTCTCTCCACCAAGCTTGGTCAAAGATTCTATAGAAGAGGCTAGCAATGCTAGTAGTTCGGATGAGGAGGTTGAGGAGGACCCTAAACTGGACGTCAGTCTCAATCTCCTAAGAAGTCAACTGATGCATCAAAGGCTTCCAACCAGCTGCCTGGCTTGTCTCAGGGCCCTTCCCTGGTGTCCTCTGTTCCCAAATCCTCTTCGAAGATGGCTACCAATAGGAAGCGGGTGGCTAAGAGGCGGTAAAACCCTTCTCCTTCCTTGTATATATTAACATATGAATGTAGGAGTTTGGAATATGAGGGGTCTTATGGGCCCTCTTAGACAAGCTGAATTAAGAAGCTTTGTTAGTACCAATAACATTTGTTGTGTTGGTATTTTGGAAACCAAAGTTCCTGAGTCTCTATTCCCCTCCATCTCGGCATGTCTTTTGGTGGGCTGGAATTGGATTTCAAACTATGGATACTTCCCTAGGGGTAGAATATAGGTTGGCTGGAACCCAAGTCTGGTGAGATTTATTCTCTCCTCCTCTAATGCCTAGGTGATATATGGTAATCTTAGATTTTTAAACACTGATTCAGAATTCTGTTTATCTATCATTTATGGGGAACACACTTTTGTTGCTCAGCGGCCACTTTGGGAGGAGCTGATTCAACTCAGTTCCAGCTGGTTGGATCGTCCTTGGGTGGTGGCCGGGGATTTTAATGCCATCAGGGACCCTTCGGATCACGTAGGTAGCTCTACCTTATGGATTCCTTCTTTTGATGAGTTTGGGCATTGTCTAGCCCAGGCGAAGCTTGGAGACATAAGATATGTTGGCTTTCGTTACTCTTGGTCATTTTCCTCGGGTTCTAACAGAAAATTGAGGAAAATAGACAAGTTGCTAGTTAACACTAAATGGTCCCAAGTTTTCTCTTATTCGGAGGCTTCATTTCTAGCTCTGGGCATTTCGGACCATACTCCTATGGTTTTTAAAGTCACGGCCTATTCTTCTTCAAGGAAACCTTTTAAGTTTTTTAATTTCTGGATGAAGCATCCGGAATTCAGCATTATTCTTGCTCATGTGTGGGACATTCGGGGATCTAGCATGCCCATGTCTAAGCTTTGCTGCAAGCTTGATAATCTAAAAGGCCACCTGAAGCAGTTTAATAGAGAATCCTTCTCAGATATTTTCATTAGAACGGCGAATGCGAGACAAGCATTACAGATCACTTAGGAGGCTCTAATTCTTGATCCAACCAACCAGTCGCTTGCGGATCTGGAAAGGAATCAGCTCTGGAACTTCTCGAATCTTAGGATGCGGGAGGAGTCTTTTTACAAACAAAAGTCGAGAGTATGGTGGCTGAAAGAGGGTGATCAAAATACTAAATTCTTCTATCACTTTGTCAATAAAAGGCACCTCAGGAATAGAATTCTCTCGGTAATGGACAATTCGGGCAATCTTGTGAATGATCATAGTGCTGTACAACAGGTTTTTGTGTCTTACTTTCAAAATCTCTTAGCCTCTTCGGACACTACTTCTTGCCCCTCTATCCAGGAGATTCGAGGGATTGTGCGCCAGTCTTTGAGCAACGAGCAGGTTAGCTCTCTTGCCTGTCTAGTTTCAGAGATGGAAATACGTGACATCCTCTTCTCTTTAGCCATGGGGAAGGCCCCTGGTCCTGATGGTTTTAATGTCGACTTCTTCAAGCTTAATTGGGACGTAGTTGGGCTGTCGGTGTTGGAAGCGGGTAAGGATTTTTTCAGCTCTGGGAATCTTTTGCATGAGGTGAATAATACTATTATTGCCTTAATGCCTAAGACTCCTAATGCATCATCAGTTTATGATTTTAGGCCAATTCCTTGTTGTAACACCATTTACAAAGTCATTACTAAGATTATAGCTAGCAGATTGGTGGCCTTATTACCGTCTTTGATCAGCCCCTCTTAGAATGCCTTTGTCAAAGGCAGAAGAATCACTGACAACATTCTCCTAGCTCAAGAGCTATTTGTGGTTTCCATGTTGATCCATATTTGCCGAAGTGTGCCATAAAGGTTGACTTCCAAAAAGCCTATGACACCATTGATTGAGCCTTTTTGGAAGCAACACTCCAAGCTTTTGGCTTTCCTAAGCACTTGATTAGCCTGATTATGATTTATGTTTGAACTCTTGAGTTCTCTAACTCAATAAACGGGGAGCTCAATGGCTTTTTTTCTAATGGACAAGGCCTTCGCCAAGGAGATCTGATGTCGCCTTATTTGTTTACTCTAGTGATGGAGGTATTCTCCGGGATTCTCTATTGTCAATCTAGACAACAAGGGTTTAAATATTTTTGGAGTTGTAAGCATACTTGCCTTTCCCACCTATTTTTTCCCAATGATGTTTTCCTCTTTTGTGAAGCTAATATGGTTTCAATGGCTTCTCTTAAAGAAGGACTTCTCACTCTCTCCTCTTGGAGTGGTTTAAGACCAAACCTCAACAAAAGTGAAGTCTTCCTTTCAGGAGGCACCTTTCACTTGTGGTCAGTTATTCTACAAACTCTTGGATTTAGGGAAGGTGTACTCCTGGTCCGCTACCTTGAAGTTCCCATCGTCTCATCTCGTCATACCAAGTCTGATTGCAATGCCTTGGTAAACCTTATAATTTCGAGAGTCCAATCCTGGGCACAACGCTTTCTCTCTTTTGCGGGCAGACTTCAACTAATCAGGTCAGTCCTTCACTCGATGCAAGTGTACTGGGCTGACATCTTCATGTTACCTAGAGCTGTGTTAGATTGTATTGAGCAAGTTTTTCGACAATTTCTTTGGAAAGGCCTTGGCCTTGAGGCGGGGGGAGCGAAAGTAGCTTGGGTAGATGTTTGTCTCTTGAAACAAGGAGGCCTTGGTATCCGCAATCTCCGAGATTGTAATACAGCAACAATGTTGAAACATATATGGATCTTATTTACAGATAAGGAATCCCTTTGGTGCAAATGGATGCAGTCAACCTTTCTACAACTTCTGGATAGTTAAAAAGCATACCTATTGTTCCTGGGCATGGAGGAAATTATTGGATCTTAGAAATGACTTCCAACAATATTTTAAATGGCGAGTGGGGGATGGCCGGTCCATCTCTCTTTGGTTTGATCCCTGGCATCCTTGTGGTCCTCTAAATTTGTTCGTCACGGACTCCTTTATTTATTGATCGGGGCTCCCCAGGCATGCGAAACTAGCGGACTTATTCTCCGCCTCAGGCCGAGAGACCAAAGAGTTTCTCCAATCGTGGATGCACCCCTTACCTATCCTCAATCAGGCTCCTGACAGGCTAATATGGCTCCAACACTCATTAGGTACTTTCTCGATCTCTTTGGCTTGGGAAACCATTCGCCGGAAGAGCAATGTGGTGCCTTGGTTCTCTTTTGTTTGGCATAAAACACTTATCCTCCGGTATCGATTCCATTTATAGCTCATCTCTAGGAACAGGTTACCTACTCAGGCTTTGCTGCTATCCTATGGTCAAATTGCCATTGTCTTTTGTGGGCTTTGCAACTCCACTCCGGATTCTAGAGACCACTTATATTTTGAGTGCCATATCTCTTCTGGCCTGGCAAGTTTTTGGGCTTCCTGCCGTGGACGAATAGATCATGGGTGGAGAATTTTAGTTGGGCCATTAAATTCCTCTCAGGTGATGATTTCTACCATACTATTGCTCGTTTCTCTTTTGCTGCTCTTTATCATATAATTTGGAAGGCTAGGAATAATATATTGTTCCGTGGGCAGACTTTGGTCGTGCCAGCTTTAAAGTATCACCTTACCAAAGTTGTTAAGGACAAGGCTCTCACTTTCAAGCATGTGGCAGACACTCTGAGGAATAGAAGATTACAAAGAAGTTGGGTACTGGATTCCTCTCTTTTTTCTTCATAGGTGTCAGTTTTTGTTTGTTCTTGCTAGAGGATTGTTGTTCCTTTAGTCCTTCCTCTTTGTTTTACTCTTGGTGCCCTTCCACTCACGGTGAACTGTTGTTTGCAAGTTTTTGGTGCCGAGTCTTACTTTTTGTAAAGTTCTATTGGTAAAAGTTAATATACATCTTATCTTACAAAAAAAAATAAAAAATAGATAGCTCCATGTATGAAGAGAGGCCTTCTATATAATTTTGGGAAACAGCAAGCAACTGACTAAAGGGTAAAAAGTTGATTCCGCATCCTTGGATTCCATGAACAGTTCCGTGCTTGGAATGGACATGACATGTTTCAGGAGCCATGTGATTCCCAGGGTTTTGCCCCACCGACGGAATACATGTCTTTCCCTGCCGGGACGGTGAAGAAGACAAAGACATTGTCAACAAGCACTCGTCCGCATTCACTGCCAACAATGATCCCACGACACAAAAGACCCACCAAACCTCATCAAACACGCAAAAGATCCCCCAAATTATCCCGAAACCAATCGTAAATTCACAAATACACGTAGCGCTGAGTGAAATTGATGGTCGATATGCGTTAGTGTGGTCAGGTCGCGTAAATGCATCCGAAAGCTGTTCACTTTGATGTCATAACATTACAATCGATAAACTCAATGACATAATATTTGAAAAAAAAAGGTACTAAAATGGTGCAAAAGAAAACTCTGATCACTTCACTTTTTTCTATTGTGTATATGTAGTAATATATGAAATGTTTCTTTGATTGAAAAAAAAAATGATTAAAATCTAAATTTTGGCAGGCGAGTGTTAAAAGTCTATTAAATTCAAACAAACAAGCAATTACACGTATTTGTAAGTGGGAATTAGGAGGCAAGAAAAATGGTACTAAAAGCATAATCGCGTTTGGATGAAGGGAAACAAACGGAGGTTAAAGATTAAAAGAATTAAGAGATATTAGGAAGAATTGGTTTGGTTATAAATATATATATATATATATATATATATATATATATATATATTCTCTAAATCTATTCAAATCTCTTTCAAATATGGAGCAATTCGAAAGGATTCGGAGGGATTTATCTATTAATAAACACAATTATTCTTCTTTCTCACTTAAACCCTTATTTTACATCTATTGATAAATAAGTAAAAGAAGCATTTGTGCCATAATACATTATTTTCCTCTATTTTTTTCTCCCGAGCATCCAAATAACTCAATAACTCAATCCCTTGAAATCCTTTCTCCTCTTTTCTCTCTTAATTATATTATTTTTCGTTACTAACCACTACATCCACGCTGAGTGTCAGTCTTTTGAGCGATGAGTGAGTATCAATGTTCACGTGCTACTTCCTTACTAAAGCTATAAACAAGTTACGATAAATAAATATGATGCTAAACAATCCCACAACATTTATTTATGGGGTTTATATGATTTTTAAATACTTATCATCTCCCTTTAACTCAAAGAATTGATTAAAAAAAATCCTAACCTTATTATATGGTGGTTATTTTAGTCCTCAACCTGTCAATTATGTCAATTTAGTCCTTAACCTTTCGACAATTTATCAATTTAATTATAAACCTTTTAATTTTGTTAATTCAGCCCTAAATATTTTATAAATTTGTGAATATAATCTTAAACCATTTAATGAATTACCAATCTAGTCCTTCCAGCTAATCTTAGTCGGAAATAGCTGACGTGAAAATCCATTTATTGTCAACCATTGTATGTGATGCCGTTGGCACTAGCATGGAAAATTTTTTAATTTTAAAAAATTATAAAATTTTTAGTAATTTTTCTTTTTTTCATTTTTATTTTCTCTTTTTATTGTTCCCTTCACAATGGCAAGCGAGGTTGCAAACCATTGGCCGAGGGTTGGCAACCCTTGGCGGCCCAAGGGTGAGGATTGCAAAGCCCTTGCCGATCACAAGCAATGGTTGTGGTCCCCATCGTATCTAGCGAGGGCTCGTGAGCCTTGCTATGGTTGGCGAGGGTGCCAAGACACTCGCCCAAGTCTTGCCAACCATAGCAAGGGTGAACAAGGGCCACAAAGCCCTTGCTTAAATCCCATGAGGGTAGCATCCTCGCTCACAATTGGTGAGGACTTCCCGATCCTTGCTCGGGGGTCGACAAGGCTTGGTAACCGTCGATTAGTTGCCTTGCTGACCTTGCGAAAAAAAAAAAAAAGAAATTTAATAAATTAATTAAAAAATTGATTTTTTTTTTAAATTGTGAAAATTTGTCAATGTCAATGCACCACGTCACATTGGACAATAGACGTTGAATGGACCGCTACATCAGTGATTTCCAATTTAAAATTATCAGAAAAATTACATTATTAATTTGTTCTTGTCGTGATTTGCTCTATGGTCTTCAAGTGTGATGCTCAACTCTTGCCAAAGGTACGCGAGAATAACTCAGCCCTTTCCTTTAATGGTACTTAGTCAAAATTTAGGTGTCAAAAAAAGGCTGTTCAAGTTTTTCTTTTTGACCCTTTGTTTTTGGGATATTTGCTTTGTGAGTTCTAATGGTGAATCACTTTCTTGCTCCTCTGTTGAGGGATGACAAGTTAGTCATTATCTATTTCGTCCTCACCTCTCATATCTCAGGGTGAGCAAATGACTCCTTGAGGCTTTAACTCGTTTGATTTTTATTTTATTTTTTTGACATTAACCTATGATCGTTTTTGGCTTTTACTCAAGAATACAGAACCATTGCTATAGTGAAGTATTGTACTGATGCGGTAGTAATCAATCTGAAAAGAATAGCGACTGAAACAACTACACTATGACGTTAATGATCTGATGTTTCACCTTTTAGTTACTATTGGCACGCTGAGTCTTGAACTCGACAAGGACCGCCAAGTCAACCATGCAACAAAGGGACCATCTTTGGCCAATGGTAATGTTCTTCGACGAGAAACGTGCATGCATGCATTGACTACGGAAGTCTCTAGAGACAATTATTGGTTCCTGCCGACACTGAGAACCCGACCTCCATGATTTGGCAATTAGCTTTTGCGTTCACACTCCATAAGGCAAAATTTATGCTATTGAACTTCTTTGAATTTTCCATGTCCTTTTTTTCTTGTGATAGGAAACTTTCCACAAGCACGTTTCATCATGTTCACAAGAAATGTCGATCTTCACATCTACATGATGATTTCATTAATGTCTTCACACATTGCACTGTGAATCAATGGGTACAGGCATTAATGTAGCTGAGAGTTGATTCAGACGCCAATGAGAGTAAGTGCGGGTTGGGTCGAAGATATTCATTTAACTGGCAAATGTGTCAAATGCAGGAAAATTACCATATTAGGATGGCAAAATATGATTTTCAGCATATAAATAACATGAGTTGAAGCGTCTAATGTGATCCATTTTAAATTTTGAGATGACTAGTACGTATTTAAATTCTCTATTCCTTTCTTATATTCCAGTTCGATTTACATGTTCCTAATCTTAATATTTTCTAATTTATTTTGATCTTAAATGCACATGTCATCATCCCATGACAAGGATTAAGAGACAATATGAATAGATGAGGTCCACCACTTATTTTGAGGGAGAATTACCAAAAAAATCCTTAACTCTTTTTTTTAGCCTATTTAATTCTAAACATTTTGCATTTGTGCTAATGTAGTCTATTTGGCTACTTTTAACTAGCCAGCGTTGGCGGTTTGGCCAATACTGACATGAATAATTTTTTAAATAATATTTTATTTGTTTCTTATTTCATTTCTTTTTTTTTCTTTTCTTTTCTTTTTACCTTTTTTTTTTTCCTTTCATTCCCACCTTCTTTCTTCATTTGGCTGGTCGCCGCTGGCCACCATTGTGAGGCTGGCTTTCGCCGGCCAGTGGCGAGGGAATTGAGGTCGGAGTTGGGTCGGTGTCGCGTGTGCAGGTGTAAGCAGAAGTTAACGACGGGGGAGCCTCTGGGTTCAGTTTCCGGAGATATTGACTGCATTGGTCTTGTCGTGATTTGCTCTACAATCTTCAAGTGTGATGCTCAACTCTTGCCACCAGATGAAGGTATGTGAGAATAACTCAACCCTTTCCTTTAATGGTACTTAGTCAAAATTTAGGTGTCAACAAATGGCTGTTCAAGTTTTTCTTTTAGACCCTCTGTTTTTTGGGATATTTGCTTTGTGAGTTCTGATCGTGAATAATTTTCTTGCTCCTAAGTTGAGGGATGACAAATTAGTCATTATCCGTTTCGTCCCCACCTCTCATATCTCAGGGTGAGCAAATGACCCCTTGAGGCTTTGACTTGTTTGATTTTTTTTTTTTTTTTTTTTTTTTTGACATTAACCTATGATCGTTTTTGGCTTTGACTCAAGAATACAGAACCATTGCTAGAGTGAAATACTGTGCTGATGAGGTAGTAATCCATCTGAAAAGAATAGTGATTGAAACAACTACACTATGACATTACTTCCTTAAAGATGATATGATGTTTCACCTTTTAGTTACTGTTGGCACGCTGAGTCTTGAACTCAACAAGGACCGCCAAGTCAACCATGCAACGAGGGGACCATCTTTGGCCAATGGTAATGTTCTACGATAAGAAACATGCATGCATGCATTGACTACGGAAGTCTCTGGAGACAGAACCCAACCTCTATGATTTGGCAATTTGCTTTTGCGGTCACACTCCATAAGGCGATATTTATGCTATTGAACTTCTTTGAATTTTCCATGTCCCTCATTTTTTCTTGTGATGGAAAACTTTCCACTTGCACATTTCATCGTGTTCACAAGAAATGTCAATCTTCATATTTGCAAGATGATTTCATTAATGTCTTCACACATTACACTGTGAATCGATGGGTACATGCATTAATGTAGCTGAGAGTTGATTCAGACACCAATGAGAGTAAGTGCGGGTTGGGTCGAAGATATTCATTCAAATGGAAAATGTGTCAGATGCAGGAAAATTAGCATATTGGGATGGCAAAATATTATTTTTAAAAAAATTAAAAATTTCAAATATCCAAAAATTTTAGGGTTTGGTTAGAAATTGCTATGTATTGCCATTTTAGTGTAATTAGGCTTTTATTTGCTTGTATGCTGATTATATCGCATGTGTAATTTGCATATCTAATTATGTTTAATTGCATGTGTTTAATTTTGTTACAATTAGGATCTGGGTAGCGATGACTATTATGTTAATGATTGCGCACTCACATGATTACCTCGCATGTTAGTGGATAGGTATAAAATCAACCCAAACTCCTTGACAAAAATCATTTTTTTTTTAAAATTGAACAAGATTAGGTACCGAAATGGCACTAATTGGTTAATTAGTGTAATCAAGTCCCCGACCCCAGATTCTCTAGTTTCGTAGGAAGCGGGGCATACTCTCATGTCCTGCTTGGTTTCTAGCCGACCCTAATAGACTAGTGGCAACTCATTTTGTGTAAAATTCCTAAAAAATATCTCAATGTCACGCAAGGTATGGACTTGGAAGAGCCCGTGCTTAATCAAGGGCCATAAGCCCATCCTTTAGGCAATACCCTTAAATGTACTTCCTCCTCCCCGAGGGTAGGTAGCGACAACTTGGCGACTCCACTGGGGACTTGGTTTTAGACCTTAGAGGACTTAGGTCGAAATTGATCTTGTTCAAAAATATTATTGTTTGGTAGTGATGATCCAAAGTATATCCCTAACAGGTCGATTGTTTAATGTTCATGCTGAATGAGAGGTGTAAGGGGAAGTGTTTGCTCACATTTGTCTTGCAGGAACTGTAGGAATGTATGATTTATTTTTATGTACGGAGTGCTAATTGCTTATCAATTGTCATGCGTGCTTCCCCTGCATTACACTATACTGTAAAACACATTATCTACCACCAGACCTAGGCCGCATAGGATCACTTAGGATGGTATTGAGGTGGATACCACTCTGACTACAATTGTGTAGTATGAGTCGCCCATCTCTACCTCGAAATTTCTTTCTTCATGTCGAAGATACCCACCCTAATCTGCAACCACGTGACACGGGTCGGTTCTTTGACAAAGCCGGAGTCATGAGTAACACGACCTAACCGCAATCTTGTTGGTTCAGTCCGGTGATCCTATGACTTTATTTTGAGCCGTCTAGAGTGGAAATCGAACCACCGCCCATGCGCATGTTTATGTCATTGGCATTGCTACTCAATGAATATGGTAATTTTTTTGAATCATTTTTTGTGCAATTTATTTATTCGCTTTCTTTTTGGTCGGTCCATGACAAATTAGGTTTGTCATAACTTTGGTTGGCATACGATGGGGTAACTCGAGCTTCACATCATTTTCATCCCAAAAGCCGAGCTCCGCACATGGTGGGATAGACTAGATTTGACTGGCCGTGACTGGGTGCGATCTTACGTCGGACAATCACTCCTCTTTTTGGAGATAGAGACTCATTATGGTGTCATGAGAGTGTTAGCACATATTAGGTGCCCCGCAACTTGCACGTTCATATTTGGTGATCACGAACTCACTCCAATCTTGAAGGAATACAGTATTGCCATTGGAAAGCCCTTAGTGTCGAAGTTAGTTAGCCCACCTGTAGGAACTGAGCATGCATCAACCTTATTTGAGTTCCTTAAAGTTAAGGGAGAGGACGTGAGAAAAGTTTTGAAAGCCAATCGCAAAACCTATCCATTCTCATTTCTAAATGATTTTTTTTCAAAATTTCCAATCTTTCCAAAAGAATAGGATCTTCCTACTAGCTTTCTTTGGGTTTGTGATATTCCCACACTGTAGGAATGCTATTAGCCCTTCCGTAGTATAGGTAGTTTGTGAAGTATATATGAGAAAGGGCTTTGTTAATGCTATCTTGACTGGAACATTTATTTCCCTTGCTCGTTTTAAATAAAATAAAGACAAAGCTTTCCATGCTCCTCCCGCACTCTTACAAATCTGGTTCTTCTCTCACATTAAGGGGAAGGGGTTTGGTGGCTTGATGACTGTAAACGACATTTTTGATTCTAGCCACCCTATCCTGAAGTTTAGAGATAGGAAAACGTTTGCCCCTGATTATCATTATTCTGAGTGGTTAGTTTTCATGACCAACCTTGGATCTGAGGATTTCCAATGGCATGCCAAATGGCTCCGAGTTCAAGAAGCGCGGTTTGTGTGTGGGCTTACTGGACCTATTCCTTTGTTGGGAATCATTAGAGTCATCGAATATTACCAGACCTGAGTTACCCCTCAATTTCAAGAGGTTCAACAGCTTCTACTGATGATTCAGGAAGACCCTCTTAGGATAGACTTCCCTGACAGATGCCAAGATCACGAAAACTTCGTTGCGTTGGTCAAATCGATGTGGGATATGTGCCACCCCTGGAAGCTGATATAGCCTGAGGAAGAGTTGGAGGGGCAACTTAAGACTTACTATGCCTCGAAGGAGTACATCCTTAGGCATAAGATCCCAGAGAGCCTATGCTCGAAGATTCCTGAAGTGCCATTGAAGATCACCCACCGAGCTGAGATCAAGCGCCTGAAAAGGGAGCTCAAGGAGGTTGAAGAGTGTGCTTTGAAGTTAACCTGAGTTAGTGGAGTTGCCACGAGCAGAAGTTGTCCTCATTAGTTAGATTGACTCAAATGCGATTTGTAGTGGGACCATACTCACATGCGTTACAATGTTAAAAGAATTTGTCTCGAGTCTTAATGTTGGGAGTTAAGAGTGTCTTTTCGTCTTTAAAGTAGCTTCGTTGTTAAGGGGTTTTCTATCATGTTTTTTATTGCATTATGTGGCAACCTGGTTTTCAATGAAACAAACAAATTTGGGTGATTATATCTTTGTTGTGGCCGACTGCTTGATTATTACTTGTACTTATATATGTTTATTTACCCTTGCATCATGTACTAGCTGATCGATTGTCTTTTGTCGATCGTCAACATGGCCAAGTGAAGATCTCCGATTCGCACGCATATGAAAGTCAGGATGGAGAACAAGGACACCAACATGCGCATGGCCAAGATGGAGGACCAGCTAGCCAACTCACCGCAATGATGCTTGAAATAAGCCAGAAACTTAAGGAGCCTCTTGCTGTAGCTGTCACTGGAACATCCACTCCTACGTCATTAGGACACGCTCCCCCGTCGACGGGAGGCACGCATATTGCTGATCTCCCTGAGAAAGAAACTGCTGGAGAGGTTCCTTCTGTGATGCCAATCAATGTCAATTTGGACCCTCCTCCGAAGGAAGACCCAACACCCCATCTAAGTGAAGAGAGTGAAAAACGCTTGGCAAAGATGGAGGAGTGACTGTGTGCCTTGCAAAGTTACGCGCTGAAAGGAGTTGATAGGTTTTCTTCATATACCAAGACAAACTTCCTTGAGATTTTCCAAGAGTCTAGGTTCACAAGAAAGTATGATGGAGCGGGATGCCCCACGATCCACCTTAGGTATTACCTAAGGAAAATGGCTCGTTACGCCGACAATGTGTCTTTCCTCATACACACATTCCAAGATAGCTTGGAAGATATTGCCCTGATGTGGTTCATCGTACTGGGCATTGAAAAATTCACCAGTTGGGAAGATTTAGCTAATGAGTTCTTGCAACAATACCGGTTTAATACCGAGCTCACCCTCACGAGAGAAGAGTTGACCCGTATTGAGAAGAAGATGAATGAGTCATTTAAGGCCTTTGCGCAAAGGTGGAGGACTATGGCCTCACAAGTGAACCGGCCTTGAATGAGAGGGAGATGAAGCAGCCATTCCTCAATACATTGCCCCCTGAATACTTCCAAGGGTTAGTGTTCTCGGGTTGTCAAATATTTTCACAACTAATTGAGGTAGGTGAAGGAGTCGAATGGGCAATTTTTGAGGGAAAAATATCTACTGGGGGCACGAAGAAATTCACAGCGAGAAAAGATAAGGAAGCCACAGTCAAAGTAGCGCTTGTGCGAGAGCCATTTCTCTCTCAGCCGATCGCAACACCTGTGCACAAGCCTATAACGGTTCAAGGTAGCTCGTCACGAGCATATGATAATGGCAAGAGGCCCATTTGAAAGGGATTTTCCCCACTACCACGCCCGCTGTCAAAGCTGTTGCCCATGCTTCTCGAAAAGAGGATGGTCACGAAGGAGGTACCTAGAGACAATCCTTCGAGGTTCGCCAGGTTCAATATGACCAAGACCTGTGAATACCACATAGGAGAAATGGGGCATAATGTAGATGATTGTAACGTGCTGAGATATAAAATTTAACAGCTTCTAGACAAGAACATCTTGACTTTCAGGGAGGCTCGGCTTAACGTACAACAGAACCCTCTACCAAATCATGCATGAGGAGTGAACTTAATTTCCGAGGAGAGGTGGGCAAATCAACAGCCTCTAGTGGTGGATGCTTCCAAGTTGTATGAGTCCTTAGTGCTGACGGGATACTATGGAGGTTAGGAGAATGTGACCCTAGAGAGAAACTAAACCGCATCCACAAGATGGTAGCCATGGGGGTAATTCGACGTGGAGAAGAGGGAGAGAGCTTGTAGGATCCGAGGAGGAGGCGAAGTTGCCCGACACTGTCCGAGCCGCCGCCCTCCGAGCCCAAAGCCGTTTGAGCCGCCGTCGTCTGATCCCCCTGCACTTGACACTGTTGCTGCCGATGCCAACAGCCACAGCACCCGCCGCCGCTGCTCCCGATGCTAAGCCAACTGAGACTAGAGAGAGTGGGAAGACGAACTCAAAAACTTTTAGGTCTGAAGATCTGAGGTAGGGGGTCAGCCAAAGGCTTAGATCTTATTGTGCTTGATTAGATCTGGGAGTAGATCGAGCCCCGCCGCATCACCAGGCCGACCGCCGCCGCCGTTCAGTCATCGTTGACATTGCTAGGCCACACCTTTCTAGAATCATTACTGCTCACCGAGCCGCTACCCTTTGACCTCAACTACGACAACACCTGGGCTCGACGCTGTCGCTGCCCATCCTCCCGATGCTATGTCGAGTTGCTCATCGCCAAGTTCCCTGGCCTTCGACACAAGTCCCGCCGTGCTGCTCGCTGGCCCGTTGGTGTCGCCTTTGTCCCGTCTCCATCCCCGACGTAGCTGCCCCTGTTGCTACTCGACTTTATCGATGTTGCCTATGCTGCAATCGCCACGTAGACCCCAATGATGTTGTCGCCCTTCGCTATCCATGGCCGTCGCCCGCTGCATTGTTGTTACCGCCCACCATGTCGTCGCCTCCGAGTCGCCGTTGCCACCCATCGCGTCACCGCCGCCGAGTCGCCGACGTCCCTTGTTGTCCCCCAGCATCGCAAAGAAGCCTTGGAGAAGAAGGCGTGAACCGGGTCAAAAGAGTCGGGCTGGGTGCAAGTTCTCGGTAGGGTTTTTGGATACTCCGGGCCATCTAACTTTTGAGCTTGTGAGCTTGGGCTAGTGTAGTGTGGGCTTGTGGGCCTGGTTTGTTTTAAAAAGAGAGGAGGGGGACTCTTGGGCTAAGCCCAAGCTTTGGCCCCATTTTGGCCCGCCGGACCCGACCCACGCCAACCTCGGCCAAACCCGGGTCTGGTCAAACCAGACTCGACCCGATCCAGCCCCAAAAATATAAAAATTTATTATCTTATTTATTATTTTAAAAATTAAAAAAATTTCGAAAATCCAAAAATAATGGGGTTTGGTTAGGAATTGTCATATCTTGCCTTTATAGTGTAATTAGGAATTTATTTGCTCGTATTTTGATTATATCGTATGTTTAATTTGCATGACTTCTTTTTGCAAAATTCCTAAAAATATCCCAATGTCACGCGGGGTATGGGCTTGGGAAAGCTCATGCCTAATCATGGACCTTAGGTCCATCATTTAGGCAATATTCCTAAACCCTTTTTCTCCCCCCAAGGGTAGGTCCTGACAATGTCAGAAGGTTAGTGGGAGCAAAATTTGTTTCCTTATGCTATATGTAGATGATATTCTACTTGCGACCAATGGTAGGGGGCTGCTACATGAGGTGAAATAATTTATCTTTAAGAATTTTGACATGAGGAATATGGGTGAAGCATCTTATGTCACTAGCATTAAGATCCATAAAGATAGACTTCAAGAAATTTTAGTACTATCTCAAGAAATTTATATCAATAAGGTCCTAGAGAGACTTTGGATGAAATATTGTTCACCAAGTATAGTACCCCTTATGAAGGGTGGCATGTTTAATTTGAACTAGTGCCCGAAGAATGATCTAGAAAGGGAACAAATGAATAACGTTCCAAATGTTTATGTTGTCGGAAGCTTGATGTATGCTTAGGTTTGTACTCGACCTGACATTGCCTTTGCTATGAGAATGTTGAAGATATCAAAATAATTCAAGTATGGACAACTAGAGAGCTGTAAATAAAGTGATGAAATACATTCAATGTACCAAAAAGCTACATTCTTATGTATAGACGGATTGACAACTTGGAAGTAATCGTTTATTCTGACGCAGACTTTGCGAGTTGCGTTGATTTTTAAAAATCAACATCTTGATATATTTTTATATTAGTTGGTAGAGTCGTATCATGGATGAGTGCAAAGTAGACTTTGACTGCTATGTCCATTATAGAGGCTGAGTTTGTTTCTTATATTGAGGCTACCTCACATGGTGTATGGTTGAAGAGTTTCATTTTTAGGCTTAAAATTGTTTATTCTATTTCTAAGCCATTAAGAATATATTGTGACAATTAAACTACAGTTTTTATGGCTAAAAATGTCAAAAGTGGCAGTCAAAGTAAGCATATCGATATCAAGTATTTAGCCTTAAGGGAACGTATTAAGGAGAATAAAATGATCATATAACATATTAATACTAAATTGATGATAGCCGATCCTTTAACTAAAGGCATGCCACTAATGAAATATAAGGATCATGTAACTAATATGAGAATAAGTCCCATTATGTGATTTGTTGTCATATGGATGATTTTTGTTGTATGAAACTCTTATTCTATTGTGATGTTGATTCTCAATTTTTGATGTACACATTTTGTTGTTTACGAGAATAACATTTGTCCTTGGTTCTTGAATAAATATAGGGTTTATTCATTAAGATGTGTTGTCATACGTGGAAGATATTACTCATTCTTAGAGAACATGTCGCCATGATTCATGCGTTTTGTTTCTTTTCTTTAAGCATAAAGTTTTAGTGGATTTGCTAGGATAATCTGTATGATGAAAATATTGGAATCAAGGGGAGAACGTTTTATACACACACACACACACACGATCCCACATTTTCGGACTTACATTCTCTCTTTAAAGTAACCATTATTCCACATGCAGTTTATCCACACTTCATATCTTTTCGTGACAACTGCCCATTTGATAATCACTTTGATGGGAGACGGTATATAAAATGAATGATTGTTAATTTCTAAAGGGTATTCACAAGATCTAATACAAATCCTCTAATTTAAAATACACCATTAGTATGCGAGGGGATTGGATTAGTAGAGTATATCCATAATTTCACCGAATTTCTGTGAATTTCCTACGAACATTTGCTAGAGGTTTATTTACTTTTGATCCTGTTTTTTCCGTATATAATTTTTACTCTAACAGAGAAACCATATTGCTAAAGTGATGATTAAGATTGATCATATTATCTGTGTTTGTCTTGCCATAGATAATTTGCAATTTCAATATTTTGCCTAAGTCCGCATGTTCCCCCTCCCCCAAAAAAAAAAAAAAGTAATGTCAAAAGTTATAAGCAAATATAGGCATAAATTTTTCAAAAGAGAAAAAAATGGTCACACACCCACAAGGGACAATTGAGGTCAGGTTTTTATGCATGTCGTGAATAATCATCCATGCTCTGTCAAAATTGCATAGTCGATATTCCTCAATATCTTCTCATGTTTTTTTTTTTTTTTTCTAAGAAAAGACCAAACTTGAGAGGCCGGCCAACGGTCCTTTGGCCCCTCTTTCACGTTGGCGTGCAAGAGTCGTTCTCATTTCCCGTATATGTATTCCACATTCTAAAATACTTTCCAAAGTCATTTCAAGTTAGCTTCCCCGGCATTCTATATATACCTCCTACACTAGAGAAACGATAAAGGGAAAACAAATCTGAAGCTCTCGATCATGGACACAAGAGCATCTTTTTTCCTCCTCCTGCCTTTCCTAGTCCTCCTCGCAAGTAAGCACATTGTCATCATAATCTATCTATTTTCAACTATTACAAATTTCTACATTAACATTACCTTCTTCCGAAACTAGAAAATAAGATCCTAAGTTTAATTTTTTGTTTTTTGGGATTCGGAAGTTAAAGTCCTTTGTTCAAATTTCCATCTTTGTTATGGAGATTCCCGCGCTGATAAACCCCAGGAGGAAAAATAATTAATCCGCGTACATCAATTTTATGGCTTCCGTGCATGATTGCAGGAGGAGCCGGCGCAGCCACACTCACCTTCACCAACAACTGCCCCTACACGGTCTGGCCCGGAACGCTCACCGGTGGGGGCCACGGGCAGCTATCCTCAACCGGATTCGAGCTCGCCAAAGGTGCATTCTTCTCGATCAATGATGTCCCGGACACGTGGACAGCCGGCCGGGTTTGGGGCCGAACGGGTTGCGCCTATGATGCCACCGCAAATTCAGCTGCACCACCGCCGACTGTGGGTCTGGCCAGGTGAGCTGCAACGGTGCTGGGGCGATCCCGCCGGCCTCCTTGGCGGAGTTCACTCTCAAGGCACCGGGCTCTGTCGAGAACAGCATCTACGACATCAGCCTCGTGGACGGCTTCAACCTGCCCCTCTCTGCAACCCCACAGGGTAGCGGCAGTACGTGCAGCACGACCAGCTGCGAAGGCAACGTCAACTCCGTGTGCCCGTCAGAGCTGGCGGTGAAGGGGTCGGACGGGAGCATCGTGGCGTGCAAGAGCGCGTGCCTGGCGTTAAACCAGCCGCAGTACTGCTGCACTGGGGCGTACAACACGTCGGAGACATGCCCGCCGACGAAATACTCGAAGATTTTCAAGGACCAGTGCCCTCAAGCTTACAGCTACGCTTACGACGACAAGAGCAGCACTTTTAGTTGCGCCGGTGGGGCTAGTTACCTCATTACATTCTGTCCGTGACATATTCCCTCTTCTTACGAACTTGATTGGACCATTTTCCCATACAAGGTGAAAATATGAGGTCCACAGGTTGTCTCGGTTGGCCTAAAAACCATTTGTATCCTCGTCTCTGGATTGAGCGATCATGCAAGTAGTTTCATTTTCCACTAGGAAAATTAAATGTAATCTGCCGAGAGAATAATGGATTATACAAAATAAATGTATTCTATAGTATATTTAAATATTAAATCACGTTTTTATCTAAGAGCATAAACTTTTATAGCAATTGGCAGTAATTTCATAGTATATTTCATCAAAACTAGATCTCCTGAGTTCAAAATTGTTTAGGCCTCATTTGTTTTCCCAATTAAATATGTCCACTGCTTAGTTCTAGGTAAATAAATATCAAACTAAATGTGAGAGAGAGTGATAGAATATTCAAATATTAAACCATGCTCTTATCTAAAAGTTTAAGCTCTTTAGACAGTTGGCATTGATTTTACCTCCGTAATCCTATGTTAAATGATTTACATGTGCCTAAAGCACAATCTTTCACTTAACTTTCATGCTTGCTTGTCTATTCGAATTGATTAGTATGTGATTGATACAAGGACAAAGCATAAATCAAAAGCGAATCCAATTGTGTCTTTGGAATTACCATCATTCTTTAACTCAACTTTCATGCTTACTTCTCAACTCGAATTGATTCTGGTAAGTCCGTAAAGGAAAGAGATTCGAAAAATCACACTCAAAGTCAATCGGATTTGAGGGATATTCTTTTTCCTTTTTTCCCTTTGCTCCTATGAGAATCTTCTCCCCTAAGAGAAAACTTTAGTTCTACCATAATAGCCGTTACCATAGAAATTTTTCTGTGTTTATCAAGAATGCCATATACATTTGAAGAACCCAACAAAAAGATTTAGTTGCCCGTTATTGATTTGGCTGGAACCAGGAAAAAGGCGCATACCCTATATAATTCAACTCAAGCACTCTATATTTCAACTTAGCTTCCCCGGCATCCTTCATATATCTCCTCGAATTTGAGAGATAACAGCTAACAAAACAAATCTCAAGCTTTCGATCATGGATGTAAGATAATCTTATATTGTCTAGCAGCAAAATTCTATTTTGACTTTGATATGTTCTTTTAGTATCAATACAAGTAGTCACTACAACTTAAAACTTGAAGTCATCTATTTCCTAATTGGCAAAGCATGTATGGAACACCAAGATAAAAGATGATCCAAGTGTGAAGCATGAACACTAATGAAGGTGACATGATATTGACTTGGCTGTGCTATGACCTACGTGCTCTAATAACGACCACGAAAATAAAAATACAAAAACAAAGAAAGGACAATATCACGCCATTTTCATTAGTGTATAAGCTTTATACTTGGGTCGTTTTGATCTCGGTGTTTCGTACACACATTGTCGGCCTCGACCTTAGTAGCATAACTTCTTCTGGTTTTTAATCTAATCTGGTGTGAAGAGAAATCAGTTAAGGTGGGGAAGACGAGAAATGTGAGGATGAAATTCCAAAATCTAATTTTTTTTTTCAATCACAACTTCTAATGAAATATGCAGTTTTAGTGTCAATGACCTACCTCCAATCAGATCAAAGAGGCAAATGCATTATGTACACAACTTGAGATATCGCCTAATACAAACAACCAAAAAAAAATCTAAATATCTTATGTAAAAATAACAGGCACCTTTTGTTGGTCCAACCACTCGACTCCTAAATAGCTCAACATTCCCATAGCTTCATATAAATGAATTAACAACCAACATGGGAAACCTTACTATTTGTGTATGTCTCGCCATACATATTTTACATCTCAACATATTGCTTAAGTCTCTCGGCTTTTTTTTTTCCTTCTTTTTACCTAAAGTAATGTTAAAAGTTATAAGCAAATAGGCATCAGTTTTCAAAAGGGAAAAAAATGGTCACGCGTCAAGAGACAAATTAGGTGGCATTATGATACATGTCGTGATTAATGGTTCATGCACAGTCATAATTGCGTAGTCGGCTCTCTCATAAAAAGTCCAAATTTGAGAGGCCACCGAAAAAGTCTTTTGCCCGTCTTTCACGCGGACGAACGGGAGTCATTCTCTATTCCGAGGAGTATTCCTAGTCCTTGAATCACAAAAAACAAAAGATGGTAATCATCCTCTGAAAATATTTCAGATTTTATATATCATTACCTCGCTTTATATAAAAATAATGATACAATATACGTGATTACCATTAATTACGTATAAGCATAAATCCCATGGGAGTTATAGAAGTTCCAACAGAATGGTGAGCACAACAAAGTAGATTAAAAAGACTAGTGGTACTAGAGAGATAAATGCTACCGAGGTCTAGGCCAATGATGCAACTAGGGGTGAGCAGCGGTTTAGGGTCGACCCTGGACCGACCCTGGACCGGCCCAACCCTGCTGGTCCTGGTCCGGTTCCCAAGGGGACTGGGTCGGTCCTTGGTCCTGAAATTCCAGGACCAACGCTGTACGGGTTGATCCTCGGTCTTGAGAGTTTTGGATCGGTCCAACCCTGGACCAATCCTGTATATTATATTATATTATATATAATTCTTTTATATATTCAAACCTAAGTAAAATTTATGTTATATTATATTATATTATATATAATTCTTTTATATATTCAAACCTAAGTAAAATGATGTTAAAGTTGTTGACTCCTCATGCTCACAGTCATGGACAGACGGCATCCAATTTCAAAAGGCGTGAAGTTTACGCCGTAAAGGTCTTCACGGCCTCCTCCTCCATAGTCTAAACTCCTGAGTACATTCTTCACCGTGAGGACCAAGGATTCCTCATAGTCATGGACTCGCAACGTCCAAAATGGCGCGAAGTTTATGCCGTAAATCTCCTCACGGCTTTCTTCCCTAAAGTACGTTCTCTTCCATTTTGTCTTCTTTGTTCTTCAATTTGCCAAAATCAAAAGTAGCAACATCCCTCTCGCCTCTGGTTGCCCGCGCCGCTCACCTTTGACCGTGCGCGCTGCTCGCGCCGCTCGCCACTCACCACTCGCCCTTTGCTGTCGTCGCTGGCCTCGCTAAACGGTCACCACTCACCACTCGCCGCTAGTCTCGCTCAACGCTCACCGCTTGCCGCTGGCCTCACTAAACGCTTGCCGCTTGCCAGTTGATGCTCACCCCACTCGACACTCGACGCTTGCACTCGCCACTCGCGCCGGTCGCCTCACTTATCGCCGAGTAAATCAAAAGGAAAAAAGAAGAAGCCCTAATTAGAAACCCTAATGCTCAGCTTGCCCTTGCTTTCCAAACACAACTTGACTAGTGATATCTACTTTGTGCTTCATTTGAGATCTTGTATTGGTATTTATAGTTTAGTTGCACAATGTCGCATTGTCGATGGATGTGTAATTTGAATTTGTAGGTTTACTTTTTTAAGGAGTATAAAAAACAAGACGAAATAAATTATCGATCGGTCCCGGGTTGACCCTGGAACCGGACCAAACCCATTGGGTCGGTCCGGTCCTTGGTCCCAGGCTCAGTAGGGTCGGTCCTTGGTCCTAAAAATTGAGGACCGACACTATGCAGGTTGGTCCTAGGGTTAGGGGGTGGCTCGGACCAACCCGGACCATGCTCACCCCTAGATGCAACCGCTGAATTCGTCACTTGAGCACTAATCTCCATTTCCACCCAACGACGAGCATGACATGAGTAGTTCAGGATAAACGCAAGAAGAATATGCTTGATTGATTCAGAGAGACTCCTCTTAAATCATTTCAAGGCCGAGCTCTCATTAGCACATGGATTAGCGAAGCATGTATGAAATGCTGAGATAAGGAGACACCAAGAGAGAGCTCATGTCTGAGCCTGTTAATATATTCAATTAAATCCATCTTCACTCAAAAACTTAAGTCAATGAGTTATAAGTCAATTATAATATTTAAATTACTCTACACCGTATCAATTTTCCGATGTGGGATTTCTCTAACACAACTCATTCACACATGTATTCTAACAATTTCACCCTCATCTATGAGCTCAATGTTAGGTCTATTCTCCCTTAATTCAGGGCATCAACTTTAGGCCCACATGGCTACACCATAACGTCCACCTATCCAAAACTCACAACCTGGCTTCGATAACATTTGTTGGGAGTGTGCAGCAAAAAGCCGATACCTTCACTCAAGGAGATTGCCAAGGGATAACCCAAATCTGAGCCCGTTAATATCCACTTTCACTCAAAAGTTTAAGCCGATGAATTATGGGTGAATCATTATATATTAACTATCTTACATCACATTAATTTTCTGATGTTGGATTTATCTACTACAACTCACTCACACGTGCATCTTAATAAAGGACAAATTCAATTTTGATGTGAAATCTAACTTGTGATATCGCCCGATGCAAACAAGCAAAAAATTTAGATATTTTGGGGGTAAATAAAAGCATACTTACCACCCACTTGGGTGGCGCTGCTGGCGACGAGCTTCTCCCCCTAACGCAAGGGGAGGAGTTCGATTCCCGGGCATCGCAGGGTGACTTACCCGGTGACACGTGTGTGGTGGCTAGCACGTGTTGCCCCTAGCGTTTACCCCCGTTGCCCTGGGCCTTTCGGGCTGTCCGTGTTGGTACGTTGCGCGAGTTCCCTGGGTCACAAAAAAAAAATTAAATAACAAGCATACTTGCTCTAACCGCTTGACTTTTGAATAAATCACTATTTTCATAGGTTGTTATAACTGAACATACAATGAACATGAAAAATTGGGTACTGACAAAGTGATAGAACAGACTATGTATGCATGTTTTGCCGTAGATGCTGCGCAATTTCAGCATATTGCTTAAGCCTCCATGCTTTTATTTATTTAAGTAATGTTCAGAGTTACAAGGAAACAGGCCTTTTTTTTTTTCCTTTCAAATGGGAAAAGATAGTCATATATCGACAAGGTACAAATTTACACGCCGTGATTGACCGTTCATGTGCAATCGTAATTTCATAGTTGGTCCTCATAAGTAAGAAGAACCAAACTTTTGCACAGAGGAACCAAACTTAAGAGACCTATGAGAAAACTTTTGCCCATCTTGAAAATTGACAAGTAAGAAGTTCTAGTTGTATACATGGTAATTATCGATTAAAAGTATTTTTAAATTTTATATATCATCTCCAGATTTATAATGACAAAATATCCGTGCTTAGGACAGATTACAAGCGAACATAAATCTCTCAGGAGCTATAGAAGCTCTGACAAACGGTGAACGTATCGTGATAAATACATCACGCTAAGAGATGGCCTTAGATTAGAATTATCCAATAATGTTAGTCTTTTACACGGATTGTTTTGCCCAACATGCAAAGGAACGACACGTGCGGTTTGTCATTTATTTTTCTGTTCCGGATGTTATTAAAGACCTTTGTATTAGACTCCGCTGGGAGTACATATACTTCACACCATGAGACTTGACTTAGTTTGTTTAATGTAATTATGTTATTTACCCTAGAAAGGGGGAGAAAGTTCTTTTATCTTCAGTGAATAGATAGTCATCTTTCTTTTATTCCTTTCTAAACCTTCGTCGTCCATTATCACATCAAAAGTTATCATCACCATGAGAAAATTTCATTCCTATTCTTCATTCCCATTGTATTATGACAATAACATTTTAGCACGTGATGGCAAGTTACTTGGAATAGCATCTGTTGCGACCTTCCTCGAGAAAAGCCAATGAAGTATCAAGTAAGCACAAACAGTTACTATTGAAAAAGATGGTGCATAGCTTATTACGGGCTCTTTCAAGCCTGTACTAATTGCAGCTTGGAATTCTCTTTAATGCCACCATTCATGGTATTCTTTTTGGAGTAAACACTATTAGTTGGATGAAAGCAATTGTTTAGATTGAAGTAAGCTTTTAGATCAAATTAGTGAAATTGATCATTGTATATGATTATGATCAAATCTGAATTACTATATGATTTCTAACGCACCAAATCAAGAATGAAATCAACACTTGAAAGCAAAACAGTACTAAAGTAAAGTACGAGAAAATAAACCCTATAAGATGTTGGCTAAAAAATATAGATGGCCTTGTTAGTAAGCCCCGGAACATGAGCCACTGTAAGCTAAGATGCCACAATCGTAATGAGACTTAAATGAAACCAATTCACTAAAAGGATTCATGTTTTATCACCATCCTAAAACTCAGTAAACTAAGCCCACCATCATCTGCGGACCTAACTATTTATGCAAAGGAAATTACACTAAATAACATTGAAATGACATGAAATGGATCCTTTGCCTATGCCTAAACCGAAGCCACCAACAACGTTCAACACATGTAACCCACAATTCACCCATTCAAATGGAATTCAATCCAGTGTAATCCCATTCACTTGAAAGTTGGCTAATATTATAAAAGATTACAAGTCACAACCCCTTGGAATTTCTCTCTCGACATGCAGAGCTCCCTTCTACCGTTAATGGTAGTTCTCCTCGGTTTTACCCTGTTTCAAACCCTCATTTCCAGTTCTCGAGCGATAATCGGCGCTCCTGTATCATCTACACTTTCAGCTCTTTCTGGTTAACTGTACTTATCCTTGGGCTCGTAATTTTCCGCCGTTACCTTGCGGAATTCTCTTCTCAAGCTCCAATTCCCCGAAGTACGACTTTGTCCTCGCGTCCTCTCTCGATGTAGCTGGTTTCATTGGATTATCTCTTTTATCTATGACGAGGTCGGCCGCTGCCTTCATTTTACCGGACACCATGCTTTCCACTTGACCACCATCTTAGTCTTTCCTTCCTTGGTTGCATCGTCAGTCACACCCTCTGCATGTCAGTTTTTCTTCATCATCTAGGCATTCTGTATTGATATGTACTCATGGAACCACATGATCCGGATGAGTCATCTCGCCTTGCTGCCCTATGCAATAGATTGGGGAATTTATGGTCTGAACAGGAAATTGATGTTTGGGAGGAATCGCCGTCCCTGGCAAAACTCGAAGAATGCACCAGAACCTTAGTTGGTAAAATATTCACCAATTCCACAGTTAATTTACAAGCATTTCAGTCTACCATGAGGATTGCTTGGCGCACAGAATAGGTAGATATTTCTCAACATGATACGGGTATCTATGTGGCCAAGTTCAAGCTAGCAAGTGATAAAATGAGGGTAGAACATGGAGGCCCATGGCGATTTTCTACTAATTTGGCGCTATTTAACCCTTGGAAACCGAATACTCCTCTTCACAGGTACGATTTTTCAAAATGTGCATTATGGATTCAAGTTCTTGGTCTCCCCTAGAGTGGTCCCGCTCGTTGATAAGCAAGGCAGTTCAACGAGTTGGGAGGGTGCTGGAAGTAAGAGTTGATAATCGGGAGGGAATTACCTCGAAAGTAAGTCGCGCTAGGGTAGAGATTCCCTCGATGATCCTTTGAAACAAGGGCATCTCGATTCGCCTTGACGGTAAAGCATTTTGGCTGGACTTCCGGCACGAACGGCTCCCCCACTTTTGTTATTCCTGTGGCAGATTAGGCCATTATGCTATGTACTGTCCGCACATCCCTTTTAGTGAAGCGAAGATGGCCGGTAAAGAAAAGATGGCTTTTGGTCAGTGGCTATGCGCCGAGGTCAACGAGCATAGTCCATATTGGCGCGCCTTCTATGAAGATGGGTCTACATCTGATGGCCCTGATGACGTTATCCCCGAAACTCCCCCTTTCAGTACATCTACTGCACTAGCTTTGCCAACTGTTGCAAATACCGAGAAAGTAGTTCAGAAGGCAAGCATAGACAGCAAGAGAACAGTAATTACAGATATGATCCCCTTTTCCTCAAAAATGAAAGGAGTCCAACAATTACCCCTGGGAAAGGATTCCAGTGTTTCTATCTTAGCAGCGGATGCCGATGCTGAAATGCAACAATTAACCCCTACAGATAACGAAGATAATATGTCCCGCTCCTTGCCTGCTACTACAGAACTAGCTTTGATTCCAGCTCTTGCTCGGGATCTAGGGCATCGATCTCAACTCATAGCAGCTGTCAATAAGAAGAAAGCTAAGCCTTCTTACCTTCCTACTAAAACAGGGATAGCAAAGAAAATCAAAAGGTATAACCCCTATGATCTACACTCTGAGCAAGTTGATGATACTCAATTACTTGATACTCCTATCATGATGGCTGATGAAGTCGTGCACTGGCTGAGGTGGCTTGCCCGAAAAGCCACCGGTTTGCAAAAATGAAGATCCTTTCGGAACATCGGGGGTCTTGGCTCTCCTCGACGGTTCAAGCTCTATCGGCCCTAGTGGCCAAAGAGAAGCCGGATGTTATTTTTTTGATGGAGACTAAGAACCGCGAGCTGGTTCTTTCTAGAATTCAGCGGAAACTGCGTTTCGTTAACTCTTATTTTAACAATCCTATAGGCACTGTTGGAGGTCGGCTATGTTTTGGCATTCTCATGTTTCAATACGAGGTGGAACTAGCTACTCCAGATTTTTTTGATACTATATGTTTGAGACGGGGAAGGGGATTTAGTATGAGACGTGGCTGTATCCATGCTCAGCCGACTCCCGATTTGCGCCAACCTTTATGGATTGCTCTCACACGACTGGCTTTCATCAATTCTTTACCTTGGGTTTGTGTAGGAGACTTCAATGAAATAGCCTACCAGTGGGAAAAGTTTGGTAAAAGACCCCCTGATTTTTCACGAATGCAAGCTTTTAGAGAAGTATTACATGATTGTGCACTGATGGATATTGAAAGTAAAGGTTGCGCTTTCACCTGGTCCAACAATCGCGAAGGGGAAGAATTGGTTAAGGAGCGGTTGGATCGAGTTCTGTGTACCTGGAACTGGCGGATAACTTTTCCTGAGGCTGAAGTCTTGGCTTTCCCCGCAGTAGGGCCCGATCACAGCCCTTTGCTACTTAACACTGAAGGCCAACATCATCGTAAAGGCAAGATCTTTAAATTCGAAGCTTTTTGGTTGCATCATCAGTCTTGTCGGAAAATTATTCAGGAGGCCTGGTCATTAGCTCGAGAAGGGGACATCACTCGCCACAGCATTAAAACAGGTCGGTTGGGCTCATGTTGCGATGGAGTAAAGTCAGTTTCCCTAAAGCAAATGAACAGATTGCGAACATTCAGCAACAACTTCAGTCAATTGCAAATCAAATACATGGTTCCTTTGACAAGCAGTTAGTTCAGCAGTTAAAAGATAAGCTCCAAGATGCTTGGCAGCATGAGGAACAGTATTAGGGGTCGAGGTCTAGGATTAACTGGCTCCGGTGGGGTGATAGGAATACTAGTTTTTTTCATGCCACCACTATCCAACATAGAAATAGAAACATAATAAGGGTGCTGCTCGATGAAGAACAACGGTGGGTTACTAATGATCGGATTCTCAAGCAAATGACGTTGGACTTCTATTCTAAGCTTTATAAATCACAAGGAGCTCGTGATTATGGGCCGATTCTTGCGAACGTAGCGGTGTCATCACAAATGATATGAACACACAACTTATTTCAGAAGTCACCCGAGAGGAGGTCAAGAGAGCCGTTTTTCAGCTGGGAAAGAATCAGGCCCCAGGCCCGGATGGTTTCAACGGTCTCTTTTACCATCATCATTGGGATATATTAGAAGAAGAGGTTTTCTTCTCGGTTCAGCAATTCTTTCGATCGGGTTTTATGCCACCGGATTTAAACCGAACCACTCTCACTCTTATTCCAAAAGTCCCGAATCCAGACAGCCTAGATCAATACAGACCCATTAGTCTTTGTAACTTTGCATATAAGATCATTTCCAAAGTGATCGCTAACCGACTGAAACCCCTCCTGCCCGACATCATCTCTACTGAGCAAAGCGCATTTGTTAGCGGTCGCCAAATACAGGACAATATCCTAATAGTGCAAGAGGTTCTACATCAGCTCAAAACCAGGAATCGCAAGCGAAAATTTCAGGCTGTTGTAAAGATGGACATGAAAAAAGCGTACGACCGAGTCCAATGGGATTTTCTCCATGACTACTTACTCAGGTTAGGCTTCCATACTACTTGGGTTATGTGGATTATGCAATGCATCACTACTGTTTCTATTAGTGTAAACTTTAATGGGGAACAGCTAGAGTATTTCCATCCCACGCGAGGTTTACGGCAAGGAGATCCTTTATCTCCCTATCTGTTTATTCTTATGGCGAACATGATGTCTACTCTCATCCATCAAGCTCTTCATATCGGAAACCTTAAGGGTATCCAACTAAATAGGTGGTGTCCTACATTAACTCATTTGTTTTATGCCGATGATGCCATCTTCTTTCTACATGGGTCAATTCACGAATGCCAAGAACTCTATAATATTCTGAATCAGTATTGTCTTGCAACGGGACAGGCTATAAATAGAAATAAGTCGGGTATTTTCTTTAGTAAAGGCTGAACCGACTTAAGGAGTCTTTAGCCGGGAGATCGACTACCTATGATAGCAACCACCGGAAAATATCTTGGTATTCCATCTGATTGGGGACGCTCTAAACGAGACATGTTTGCATGGATATTAAGCCGAGTTAATGTCAAGCTTGATGGGTGGAAGGAAAATCTTATTTCTAAGGGGGGTAAGGAGATCCTTATTAAGAGTGTTGTCCAGGCCATTCCACATTATGCTATGTCCATTTTTAAGATACCTGTTTCGCTTTGCCAATCTATTGAAAAAAAGATTGCCCGCTTTTGGTGGCAAACTGATAGCCGGAAATCTGGAATCCATTGGAAACATTGGGAGGTTCTGAAGACTAGGAAGAATATGGGAGGTCTAGGATTTCGAGACCTAGTGGCTTTCAATCAAGCCATGTTAGGTAAACAGGCCTGGCGTCTAATACAGAATCCTACTTCTTTATGGGCATCTCTCTTCAAAGGGCTGTATTTCCATTCTCAAGACTTTTTAACAGCTTCAAAGGGTACTAGATCTTCCTGGGGTTGGCAAAGTATTCTAATGGGAAGGGATTCCATTTCTTCAAAGCTTCAGTGGTCGGTAGGGGATGGTAAGAACATTCGGATTCGAGACGATCTTTGGCTTCCTAAAGGAAGAATAGGCGGAACTGCTGCTGTACAGGAACCTCAACGAGTTGCTGATTTAATTGACTCAGAAACTAACCGATGGGATCTACCTTTACTGGAATGTTTTTATGATGCGGATACTACTGCAGAAATTCTTAAGCTCCCGATCAGGCCGGAATATACCACTGACAAGGTCGTCTGGCCGTGTACTGTTCAAGGTGTATTTACTGTGAAAAGTGCCTATAGTGTTCTACGACAGGAGGCTTCTAATCCTTCACTTAATAGAGCTTCTTCCTCATATTCCCCACCAAAGAAACTATGGACTACCATCTGGCAACTTCAGATTGCTCCCAAACTCAAATTTTCCTCGGTCACTCGTCGGAATGCGTTGCCAACAAAAAGAAAATCTATTTCGCAGAAAAATTACTGATTCTCCTATCTCGTACCCTTTGTTCCTCTAAGATGCACGAGACTATGGAGCATTTATTTTTATGTTGCCCCGGACCTCACGGGTATGGTCTCATCCTCAAATCGGAGTTTCAACACAATTAACAGCAATTCGTCGTATAGAGGAATGGTTTCAAAGATCTGTCTACAAAATACAAGACGGTACCTGGTTTGGAGTTGATCGCCACCCTCTTATGGCAAATCTGGAAGTCTCGTAATCGCTCCATCTTTGTTCGCCAAAGACCTGATCCCATTCAGGTTGTTGATCGCACTCTTGAACAGGTTCACACAGCAGCTCTCGCCTCAGCTGCAGTCCCCGGAATCGGATCATCCCACCGGCGTCCTGATCTCAGTACCCTATGGCGGCCACCAGACCTAGGCGCACTCAAGATCAACATCGATGGGGCTTATCAACCAGGAAGCAATACAGGATCAGTAGCCTATATTTGTCGGGATCACAATGGTAATTTGATTGAAGGTTTCACGAAGATCGTACCTGCGGATTCCGCACTACAGGTCGAGGCTGAAGCCCTAAATTTCACTCTGAATCATCTGATCACCTCCTCCGAAAACAGGGTTTCTCTCATCGAATCTGATTGTCTTCTCCTTGTTGAAGCAGTTCGGGATGCGGCGAAACTCCATGGAAGATCGACCCTTGGTGACCAAGCCGTAGCTCTCATCTCGCGTCTCCCTCCCCGTGTGTTCGCTTTTGCCCTAGAGATGCTAATGCAGCGGCCGACCGGGCCGCGAAAGCCCGTTATAGAGGCTCTTTTACCCGAATCTTGGGTTTTGTCCCCCTCCTCGCTCTCTCGTTAGATATATTAGCTTTTGATACTTTTTATGCAGATTGTAATTATCGGTTTACCTAATGCAAAGTTTCTTTCCGTCCAAAAAAAAAAATAAAAAAATAAAATGGAATTCAATCCAACCAAAAGCCTTGGAAATGTATCGCATGCCAATGCATTGATGTGAATCATGAGATTCAACCTGGAATTATCTCCATCAATGCCCATCAAATTCATGCCTAAACCGAGACCCTCAATAATTTCCAGCATTCATTACTTGAAATTGTCATGACAAATGACCTTTAAACACACTCGAAAGGCTATGAAATTAATAATATGTTGAGTCCTGATCACAGGAAAATGAAAGGACAAACAAATTAAGCCAAATGCTCCGAAGCCACACTCAAATTGCAACCTCCAGCAACATCCAGCCAATGAACTGTGAACGTGTGGTGACTTGACAATATTCTATCTCACATTGGCACTACGTTATGGACAATCGAGAGAAACACCGAAATAAGCCGAAACCATTTCAATTCACGCCTAATTAATAACATCCAGCAACATTCATAATTGATTCAGTGGCATTCAAGACCAAAATTGGTGATTATTTGGTGATAAATTGACATGAAAATTGATGCCGCATCTTCCTGTAAGTGTAAATGAGTTCAAATGATAAAATCAACAACAAATTGACCGGCACCCGATTTTCGCTAATGATTTCAAATTACATTTTTCGAAGAAGATTAATATACATATATTATGATGTCGATATATCGGGCCCAACAATTAAAATTTTGAAAAACGGAGGATCGAGAGCCGGTCAACATTAGTAGTCCAGTTTTGACTCTCGCGGTAAGGTCCAATTGACTTTTCGGCCGGAGCCGAGCCCAGTAGCATAATTTCACAGTACGCCAACCACCTGGGCCTGGTATAGAATCTAAGAAATATTCAGGCAAGTTTAGGCCCGAAGGCCCGGTTCGGCCCGGCCCACGAAGTCAACACCCTCCTCATCTCACTTGGACACCTCGCCTTGGAATTTCTCTCTCTTCTCTCTCATCTCCAGCTCCCCCTCGCCAGCCACCACATCCTCGCCTTCAACCTCCGGCCACTACATCACCGTCCAACCTACCTCCACTCCGTCTCTTTGGTTTTTTTATCTTTATCTTTTCCTCCTCTATTTTCTCTGCCAATTGTTGTCATAACTTGGCGGTCACGAGACGTCAACATCCATACTCCATCTTTGTTCTCGGTCATTATTGTCACTGCCTTACATTCTCATTCACTCTCTCTTCAATGGTTTCAATTCTTGGTGTTGCCATTTCAGAGGCCTCCATAATCATACTCCGTTCATCTCTGTTCTCTGTCACTACTATCACTGCCTTTCATTCTTGTTCCCTCTCTCTTCACTGGTTTCAATTCTCAATGTCTCCGCTTTAGAGGCCTACCCCTTCCGATCCAATCGTCAATCACGTCCAGTCACTGCCCTTACTCAAGGTAAAGTCTCGCACTCTGTTTTCGTGAGGCAAAGGTTGAGACCCTTCGCCTCCGCTGGAGTGAAAACCGGTTGTTGGTGTATACTTCAACGATTGACTTGATTGCTAAACTTGAGTTTGGTCTCGAGTGATTCATGTTATACACTCTCTGCTCATACCAATTGCATACATTCGTGACAATTTTAGGAAGGCCATTAAGAGTGTGATATCGAAGATAAATTTAATCCATGGTTTGAGGTGTTAGCTACTTATCACGTTAACATGAAGGTTGGAATCAGTTCTACTTTGAATGAGGATTGTTTGGCCTCGATCTCAAGTCTTCACGGAGTGCATGCACGACTTGCACTTGTTCTTCCTATTATATTCGAACGAAGGATATTATAATAAGAGGAATATTGTATGCTTATCTCTTTTTTTCTTTCTAGTACAAACTAAATACATAAAAAAAAAACTACATTATTGATCGGTATTACAAGAGTATATGACTACATGTACAACTCCTTATCGTTCATTGCCTTCTCGATCTGTTCCATCTTTTTTCCATTCTCATGGAGTAGTGTAAGAACCACCTATTCTTCTTATCAATGATCAAGTTCCCTAACACAATGCCGATCAAAACCCCAACTCCGATGCCAATTAGCACAACTGTCCAATCCATGTTGAATTGAGACTCTTCACCAATTTCTTCCTTGAGAGATGGTGGTAATGATAAGTTACTTTAACCATTGTGCATTTTTTGGCAAAGGACTTCCACATAACCCCTCATTCATGGAAAATGAATCTTTTGCAAATGTGTTAAATTGACTCCCTCGTGGTATTGGTCCCAATAGTTGATTATGAGAAACATTGAAAAATGAAAGAAATGTAAGTTGGGCCAGCCATTGAGAGATCTCCCCTGAGAGCTTGTTTTGAGAAAGATCTAGAGATTCAAGCTTTGTCAAATTTGCTAGGGAAGGTGGGATGGAACCGGTGAGAATATTGCTTGAAAGGTTAAGCAAAATAAGGAACTTCAAATCTCCAACAAGATCAGGTATGTGTCCTTCGAATTTGTTATTGGAGAGGTCAATTTGCATAAGTGCAAATGGAACCCTTGAGTATTCCATTTCTGTGCCTTTATTAGTCAATTTCATCCCATAATATAAAAATCTAGCAACTGTAGACAAGGACGAAGGGATCACTTCAAAAGTATTCATATATTCCAATTGATCTGGACTAACAACCACTTCCATGGCATGGAAACTCTTCAACAACTTGGAGGAAGTTCACCATTGAAACTATTATTGGAAAGGTCCATGGTATGTAAATTTCTAAAGTTAAATTGCTTCGATATGTTTCTATTGGACCATGGAACTTTATTGGATTTCAAGATAATAGCTTTTAGCTTGGTCAGGTCAATTCAGATAGCCATGAAGGGAACCCATCAATAATTTGAGTGGCACCATGGATTTACACAAACTCAAGAAATTGAGAATGTTAGATTTGTCCTTCAACAACAAATCTTTTGTCAGCAAGACTGTGATTAATGCCACTCTTCCAAAACTCTCCACTTTACATTTAGTTTCATGCAACTTACATGAGTTCCCCCAAGTTTTTAGGCCACCTATGCAGATTAGAGTGGATAAACCTTTCAAATAATAAAATCGAAGGGAGCATTCCTATGTGGATGTGGAATGGTAGTAGAGAATCCTTGCAACTTATGGATATTTCCCACAATTTTTTTATTGGCTTTGGAAATAATTAAATCAATCTACCACTACCCAAGTTGACTTATCTTGACCTTAGTTCTAACTAGCTCAAAATAGAACTTCCTAGTCCTCCTCCATTAGTGACTCACTATGATATCTCCTCCAACTTCCTCTTTGGAGAAATTTGATCTATTTGTAGTGGTAGATCCCTCATCATTTTGGATTTGTCAAACAATAGTTTGAATGGCACAATTCCTTCATGTGTGGGAAATATGGATTATTTGTCAATTTTGAATCTTGGGAAAAATAAACTTGTGGGCATCATTCCCCTTGCTTACCCAAAAGGTTGTATGTTGGAGATTATAGACCTCACAGAGAATCAATTGGAAGGGTCTATTCCAAGATCTTTGGTGAATTATATAGAGCTAGAGTAATTGAACCTTGCTCACAATCAAATTCTTGACGGGTTCCCTTATGGCTATTAGAGTTGACCGAGTTGAAAGTTGTTATCTTGAAATCCAATAAGTTCTATGGTTCAATTGATGCATGTCGAACCTAGTCTAACTTCAACTTTTCATATAATAGTTTCAGTGGCGAACTTCCTTACAAGTTGTTGCAGAATTTCAATGCAATGGAAATGATAACTAGGCATGAACAGTTGGAATAAATGGAAACTCGAGCACTCCGTGACAATGCAATTATAGAAACTGTGGATTATGGCATGAAATTGATGAATAAAGGTATAGAAAGGGAATACTTAAAGGTTCCATTTACACTTATGCAATTTGACTTATCCAACAACAAATTCAAAGGACACATGCCCGCTCTCATTGGAGATTTGAAGTCACTTATTTTGCTTAATCTTTCAAGAAACATTTTAACTAATTCCATCCCACCATCCTTAGCAAATTTGACATTTCTAGAATCTCTAGATCTTTCTCGAAACAAGCTCTCTGGAGAGATCCCTCAAAAGCTAGCCCAACTTACATTTCTTTCATCTCTCAATGTCTTTGATAATCAATTGTTGGGACCAATACCACGAGGAAGTCAGTTCAACGCCTTCTCAATCGTTTCATTTGCCATGAATGAGAGGTTATGTGGAAGTCCTTGCCAAAAAAAAATGCACAAAAGTTGGGGATAACTTACCATAACCACCATCTCCCCCAAAAAAAAAAAAAAAAAAAAATGGCGAAGAGTCTCTATTCAACTCATAGTGGACATTTGTGCTAATTGACACTGGAGTTGAGTTTTTCATCAGCATTGTGCTAGGAAACTTGATCATTGATGAGAAGAGCAGGTGACTCTTACACTACTCCAAGAGAATGGCAAAGGATGGAAAAGATTAGGAAGGCATTGAAAAATAAAGAGTTGTGCATGTAGTCAAATACTTATGTGACACTATCACAAATGCAACATTTTGTGTGTTTAGTTTGTACTGGAAATACGAAGAGATAGAGCATGCAATATTCCTCTTGTCATACTATCATTTGATTGAATTTAAAAATCATCTTTTTTCTATTTTAGAATTACATGGCTTGTCTTTTCTCATGCTCTTTACCTTCATATGTTTGAGAGAACTTAATGTTAAAACCTGAACTTTTTGCTGGCAAAATTAAGCATATAGTTTTGCAAAAAAGAACTGAGAAATAAACTATAGTGAAAAAGAACAAAAGAAAGAAGAAGAGGAAAGGCCTTAGGTTCGGCCCTATGCAGTCCAATACGCCCATCACTTGCGAGGCCCAATCCGGGCAGCCCAGGTCCGATTGAAGTGAATTGAAGCCCACAGGACTTCATAGACAAGCCCAGCCTCTTTCCTTCTTTGCTTCTTCTTCTTCTCCTCCTTCTCTCTTTCATCTTTGAAGCTGAGACGCGCGCGTGATGGAGGGGAGCGAAGCAGTTGGAGCAAAGAAAGGAGCACACGCGCGAAGGAAAGCAATATATAATGGCCATTGATACGAGCTCCTCTCATCGAGTCTCTCTCTCTCTTATAGGTTTCCTTCATTGATTTCAGGCCGCCGGTCGACGCTCTTTGCCATTCCTAATATCGTCTGGCTCTGTTCTAGTCTGTTTTAAGGCCGAGAAATCCCAAGAGTTCGAATCCTCCCATGAAGCTTCTTTGCTGGCGCCAACCATCCGACTGGACGCCTCTAAGCGCTCGGTTATTTGTTCGATCGCCATTCGTGTCCAGAGGCTGCAACTCCAAGGTATGTACATCATTGCTCTATTTTAGTAAGCTGAATCCGAACGTTGTAATTTAAGCTTGAGTGAAAATCGAGTACCAATTAGGAATAAAATAGTAGTCTGAGCACACTTTGATGTCAGTGAAATCGTCTGGATCGGAATCAGTAGTTCGATGATGCTTCTGTACTCTGTGTTTGAAGCGATCACCAACTGTTCGTGAAAATGCTTGATCGAGATCACATATTTATTCGAGAGGCTTCTTTTAGAAATTGAATGCATACACGTTTATGTCACACTCAGATCGTGATACCTGCATATGTTTCACCAGTCTTGCTTGTGGCGCCCTTAGCTTATGGGGGCTCATGTTCCAGGCCCTTATTAACAATCCCATATATATTTTTTATCCGACATCTTATGGGGTGTATATTCTCGTACTTTGCTTTAATAATATTTTGTTTTGAAGTGTTGATTTCATTGTCTTGATTTGGTGCATTAGAAATCATATAATAATTCAGATTTGATCATATACAGTGATCAATTTCATTATCTTGATCCAAAAGCTTACTTCAATCTAAACAATTTGTTTCATCCAACTAATTATGTTTACTCCAAAAAGAATCCCATGAATGGTGGCATTAAAGAAGAATACCATGAATGTGAATCCAGTGGTATATGCGGCATCTCCATAAAAATAGTAGAGAGAAGCAAACACAAAGAGAGGGGAACATCGACAGACGGGTTTAATCAAAATGTCTTTGGTAATGCACGTCCAGGACAGACCACAACCACTCTCCCCTCATCTATCAACCTCCATCAACAGGTCAAGCCACAGTCGACAAGGTCATATCCGATCGCAATTCTCGTAGCAAACCCAACTGCTCGTGACTTGGTTTGCACATAGGCCGGTAGCTTTGGACGCCACTGGTTCTGTTGTCACATTGTCCGTTAACGACGTCGTTGTAACAGAAGCTTGCGCATCATTTTGGTCCTGACTCAACGCACAAATAGTTACTTCGTTATCCATCTTTTTCATGGATTCAGACGCCGATCAATAAGCTAAGTCAATCATCTCCTTCTTTTGTTTGATTTTTATGGGACTTCACTTACCATGTTTGTGTTTTACTCATGCCATTTGGAGTTTAGTTTAAGCCTTTGTTATTCTTCATTTATAGGGTGTGTCATTAGAACCGCTCTGCAAATTCGATCTCTGGAACTGGTCTGTTCGGCATTGTCGCCTTTCGCAACCATGGATATTATGCCCCATCCATTGCCATTGGTACAATCGATTTATTCACTGTCCAGTTGCCATCCATCTACATTGCATGTTCTTTAAATTTATAATTAATGAGAAATCTCATGTCATATTTTGCTTTATGAAATCGCATATTCTTTTTCTCGTTAAAAACCAAATTTATGTTTAAGTATAGTCATTAATTTGCATCATCTGTACATATTTCGCATCTAGATATGTTTCATACTCTACTTCCAACATGATAATTGCCATCCTAAAAAAATTAGAATTTTCATGAATCATCGTTTTCCTGCATATTTCTCATTATTATTTGATTGAAATTTTTGCACTTGAAATCCATGGAACACATATAATAAAATAAATAAAAAACTAAAAATCGCATCTTAAATGATTGGTAATTTTAGATTGCAATGTGCATTGCACATTTCGTTTGGGCAGGCCTTTGAGCCTACAGGTCGGATAGGATCTTCAATCTTGTCTCATGCATTGCACATGGTTTATAAAATATAATATATGATTTCATGACATGATTATCCAAATAAAAAATTCATGTTTCTAAATATGAAAAATAGTATATTATTAATAAATATTAAGGATATGTGGCATTATATATATTATAATCGTGGCGTGAGAATCATATGTTATATGCATTAAATCCAGGATTTACATTGCATTCTTACGGGTTTCCTAATTTAGAATCTCATATATTGATGCATTGGAAATCATATAGCAATTACCAACCCAAAAAACAATAAGAAATCATACAGTAATTTAAGAAATCGTGATGTTTAGCTCGTGCATGACTAGGATTTAATACACGTTATCTCTAGTTAATTTAGGTCACCATTATAGATTTAGGGGAGAATTTCCTATCTCTAATTCATCAAGAAAATTCCAAAAGTATTTCATCTAGATTGCATTTAGGTGCAGAATTAATTCATAATTAGTTTTATAATTAACATGTTACATATCGTACGTCACATAGAGATTGCATGCTTTCATTTAAATAGCATTAATTAATTAGTGCATCTCATCGCATGTAGTTCATCATTAAAAATAAACACCAAAAATAATTAATTGGCATTGCATTTTATGTATTAATCTAAATTATCTCATATAGCTTTAATTATACTTATGCGCTTTTAATTTATCATCATTATCATTAAATAATAAGAAAAAGAAAATGATAGTCTAGCTCGCATATTACTTTTGCATAATCGCAAATCATCAAACTTGCATAATCATATTCGCTTTTAGAAATCATATTTTGGACATGCACACATCTTTGTTTGCCTGTTCAGTAAATACTTACAGAACCCATGTTTCAATGCGCGAAAATAAAGATTCGCTTTTGCTTGCTCATGCGTTACGGATTCTTCAATCTTTTCAGTAATTTATTTATTAATTTTCTGAAAAAAAATATTATTTAATTATGGACTGTTACATTAATATTTGTGCACCAACATGATCACTTCTCATGTGTTAATGACATAGGATGAAACTAACAAATATTGCATGCAAAAACATTATTAAAAAAAAAGAATTGAAATGGCATTAAATTAATCTAGTGTAAAAGTAAGACATACTCTCGTATCTTACTCGGGTGTCTAATGGACTTATAATTAATTAGTGGCAGCTCCAAAAGTAATTTTAGATTACATGATTGAATTAAGGACCCAAGTTACAATTAGTGTGGGCTTGAGAGAGATCGTGCTAGACAATGACACCATCTCTTTCGGGAACAACCATTCATGTTTGTTTAGTAATCCATTAGTTTTCCTCGAGGAATGGGGTGACTGGTGCAATTTCAAGTAATCCACCATCATGGGTGCTAAAAATGATAGTGTCATTATTCAATGGGAGTGAAGAACAGGGAATAAAATTTTCACGCATTTATATTAAGTTTTGGGCGTGATGAAGGATAACAAAAAGTTTAGGAAGAAATAGGAGAATGATGGATACCTACTTACCAAAGATAAAGCATTCAACAGAATTATATTAAACAAAACAAGTCAAGCTTCATCATCTGAAATGTACTCCGAGTGGAGTCTACATACAAAAGGTCTTTAATAACTTCTTGAACAGGGAAATAGATAACAGACTGCAAATATTGTTTTATTTTTTTTTTATTTATTATTATTTATTTTTGTGTTGGAGGAACTTGCAGGGCGACAGCTGCGCCGTAAAACCCCCAAGTGACACTTAAGAGGACCCACCACCCCCGAAGTCACACTTAATACACCTAGCGCTCTCCTCGGGTTTTGAACCCTTCACCTCTTCGTTGAGATCAGCGTGATCTTGCTTGGTGGAGCCACCGCGGTCGGTGGTCAGACTGCAAATATTGTTCCTTTGCAAATAGGGCCAAAGAATCCGTGTAAATGGGTAACATTATTTGCTAATTCTAATCTAAGGTGATCTCTTAGCCCCATGTTTCTGCTGCAACGTTTCCAGCATCTGTTGAAACTTCTATAGTTCCTGAGAAATTTATGCTCGCTCGTATTTTATCATAATCATGTATATTTTGTCATTCTAAATTTGGAGAAGATGATATATAAAATAAAATAAAAATATTCACTAAGGATAATTACAATCTTTTAATTTTGTGATTGCTGGACTGCTTATGCCGTTGGAAACTTCTTACCCGTCAATCTAAAAGATGGCAAAAGTCTTCCCAAGTTTGGTGCTTTTGTGGAAAAATTGTGACATCATTTATGAGAACCGTCTGTGCAAACTATGGCTGCTCATGCCGGTGGAAAAATTATGACATCATTTATGAGGACCATCTGTGCAAACTATCACGGCATGCATTAAAACGCCACCCAATTTGTACCTTGTCAATGTATGACCATTTTTTCCCTTTTGAAAAAAAAAATTGCCTTTTTGCTTGTAACTCTTAACTTTACTTTAAAAATAAGCAAGGAGGCTTAAGCAATATGTTAAAATTGCACAACATTTACGGCAAGACATATATAGTATTTATGCCAAAGAATGATAAACTTTTAGTCATTATCAACAAGTGATAAACTTAATTGATTGATGAGAGCAGAGATTTGCCTTTTATGAACAAAATTATGATATTATGAGACAATTGACAACTCACTAGTGAAGTCATCATAACACAATATGAAATTGTTGAGAACCTTGAAATTTCTCAACAAAGTTATTGATATCAACAATGAGAAATCGACATGAAGATGATTGATGTGTGGTTATGTCCATATCTGTTTAATTTAGATTTGTGTAACTTCTTTTGAATAAGTGTTCGTGAAATAATTTCCAGTAACCACCTGTAGGATTAAGGAGTTATTTGTTCTTTCAAATTTAGTAATCATTATGTTTAAATGCCATTAATAAGTTATTTGTTATTTGAATTTCAAAGTCGTAACTGCTATATGTAATTGTTGATGGTGAGCTATAAATAACAGCATCATAGCAGTATCCTACTCTTTCTGAAGGTTTTTGAATCGATCATAGAACTCAACATTCTTCCAAATTAATCTTTATCTTTGCTTTTCCGCACTTTGTTTTTCGTAATTTAAATATCTTTCAATTCCCGTACTTTAGCCGTAATTCTATGTCATTTGCTGATTAAATTTTCATTGTATCTCTCTATCATTTCCCTTTGAGTTTGATTAAATTTCAGCGAAGCATTTTGTACTTCGTGGAAAAATCATTGAGACTTCAAACCAAAATTGCCACAGAACCCGTCTTCTATTAAGATCAAAGAATGAATTTCGGCGAAAGATATTTCATCGACGATCCAATTTTGGTGAAACACAGAGTACGTTCCATATTTAATTATCACTTCATCAGCAACTCAGTTTTTCATGTTAATTGGATATTCATTTATAAGAACCTTATGGAAACATTGACCCATCAAGAAATCAAGCGGGTAGATCAAATAGAATATGGCTGTTTATTTGCACGCAAAATGTCTATATCTTTACCTTGTTTGTATGAGGCAATATCTTGAATCACATTCGGGCCAAAATTAAATTTGCTCCTTTGTTCTGATTGGCAATATCGGTGTTTCATAGATGCTTTGCTAATCCAATGTGTCGCATCCACAAGAGCTCAGCCATAATACAATTTAAGAGGAGAATAGTGCTTGCGGGAGGGTATAGAGTGTGGGACGAATTCAACAGTCACATTGTTGGCCTAAGCCTCAATGGCAACCGTCTCTCTAGCACCACTGGTTTTTTTTTTTTAATTTACTGTCGTGTTCATCTTCTGTTAGAACTTCTATAGTTCCCAAGGATTTATTAGGGGTGTTACAGGAACCGCCCCGAACTGGGAACCGGCCGGACCGGACCAAAACAGTCGGTTTTTGGGCGGTTCCCACGGGTCGGCGGTCCGGTCCCCGGTTCCTAATCTTGGAACAGTGGCAGTCGGTCGATTCCCGGTTTCAAAAGGTGGGAACCCGGACCGACCGACCGGATCAACCAAACTTTTATATATAATTTATATACATAGAATTAATAAAACATATAAACATGATAACTTATTACATTTAAAATTGCAATTTGAGGTAGCAACCTCTTATGTGGCCAAGAGACCATTAAAATCCTTTTTATTACTCTTTTATTTATAGAAAAATCTCGTTGATAGTTTCGACGTGGGACTAAGACTTCCAAGAGTTCCCGTGAATCACACAAGTGAAGTTTGAATATTTTGCACGTGGAACACGTGTGATTAGTTTTGTTGAATTGCCCGAGAATCGGGTCAATTGGATCACAGTCAAAGCGCGGTCACTTTTTAGTTCTTTAGTGCAAAAAAGTATAGTTGATTTTTTGACCGGACCGGACGGACGGGAACCTGATGGAACCGATGGTCCGGTCGGTTCCGGTCCTAGGGACAAACGTCGGTCCACGGCCCGGGCAATTTTTGGGAACCGGGAACCGATCACCCTAGGATTTATGCGCTTATTTAATTTATCCGTAATCATATATTATGTATTATTATTTTTATATAAAATGAGGTAATGATATACAAAATCTGAAAAATATTTATAATGGAGGTTACCATCTTTCCTTTCCGTGATTCAAGGACTCCGAAAACTCTAAAGGAATGGAGAACGACTTCTGTCTGTTAACGTGAAAGAGGACGAGGACTTTTCGGTGGCCTACTAAATTTATTCTCTTTGTGGAAAAAATATGAGATGCCATTTAAGAGGACCAACTAGCCTTTACGCAATTATGACTGCGCATGATCCACGGCATGCATGAGAATGCAATCTAATTTTTCCCCATGGATGTGTGGCCATTTTTTCCTTTTGAAAACTATTGCCTATTTGCTTATAAGCTTTTTAACATCGCTTTAGGAAATAGAAAAAAAGAAAAGCAGGAAGACTTAAGCAATATGTTGAAGGTGCAAAACATCTATGGCAAGACATACATAAATAGTATGATTGATCTTAATCATCACTTCATTAGTAAGGTTTTTCCCATATCGATCTTTGATTTATTCATAGAAAGCTATGAGAATGTCCATCTATAAAGAGTCCTAGTCAGCTAGACTAATTGAAGGTGCTTGTTATTTTACCCAAGATATCTAGATTTTTCAGTTGTTTGTATTATGTGATGTCTTGAGTCAGATTTCGCATCCAGTATAATTGCCTTTTTCATCTAATTGGAGGTAGGTCATTGATACTGAAGTGAAGAATTCATAAGGAAGTACTTTCTTAGGCATTAGAAGTTGTGAAAAAACTCCTAGTTATTGGAATTTTATCCTCATTTCTCGTCTTTCCCACCTTAATTGATTTCTCTTCACACTAACTAGATAATAAAAAAAAAAGGGAAAGATTATGCTACTATTGTCGAGGCCAACAATGCATGTATTAAACACCGAGATTAAAAATGACCCAAGTAGCAACATACACACTAATGACGGTGACTTTTATATTGTCCTTTATTAGTTATTTTTTTTTATTTTCATATTACGTTAAACATGTAAGTCTAGAAAGCCAAAGGGAGATGGTGAGGCCACAGCGCCCGTGTTTCTACCGCAATATGTTAGCGTCATTTGTTGGAATAGTTCTTGGGAATTTATACTCACTCGTGATTTATCATATCATGTATATTTGTCATTATAAATTTGGAGATGATATATAAAGCTAAAAATATTTTCAATACGATAATTATAATTTTTAATTTTGTGATTCTGGGACTATGTATACTATTGTAAAAATTCTTATTTGTCAATCTAAAAGATGGGAGAAAAGTCTTCTTGGTCTCTCAAGTTTGGTCATTATGTGGAACAAAAATGAGATGTCGTTTATGAGGACCAATTGTGGTGTGATTGCACATGAACCACCAATCACAACATGTGTGTGAATACGACCTAATTTGTAACTTGTTGATGTGTGACAATTTTTTTCCCTTTTGGAAAAAATATGAAGTATTGCCTACAACTCCTAACATTAATA